>RJVU01017965.1:1004654-1039262 GCA_003731715.1 Anabarilius grahami
TATATATATATATATATATATATATATAATATATTTCACATTTATAAAAGCTTTGAAATGGTCAGTAGTTTAGTTTATTAAACAGACTTTGTTCTTAAAATGACTGACCGTTTTTCACTTTCAAAGTAATTTCAAGGTACCAGTGGCCATTAACCCAAATCCAGTATATTCCAGCATCTTGTTGATTCAAATCTCTGATGAAGATCATGAGGTTTCCATCACTGTTTTGAAACAGTGTGAATCTTCCTTCATTAATCCAGTAAACATGTTTCTTATCATTTATTATTGTTCCTCTCTCAGATAATTTGGCCATATTTTTAGCGGAGTGACTGAACCAAACCTTCTGTGAATCAACATGAAGACTTCCTCCAGAATATCCAGTGACTCTAAAGCATCTCACTGCACCTGTCAATCAGATTGATACTGTGATCAGAAACCTCATGAACAGAAAACAGCATCATTACTGCAGTGATGAAAGAGAAAAGCTCTGACCTGAGATCAGGTAGAAAGTGAAGAAGATGAGGAGGATCTTCATTGTGAGTTGAGTTCAGTCTTCTTTATGCTGAATGTTCTCTGTGTGAATCTCTCTGTCTCTACATCTGTCTGCTTTAGTTACTTCCTCTTTATTCAGCTCTTTATCAGTAATGAGCAGCTTTACTGGCCCCTCCCACCATCAGCACTGACTGAATATTACATTAATCACACTGAAAGAGCGCCACCTAGTGGAGGATACAGTGTCTGATACTGAGAGATCATACAGGTTTCATCTTCTCTATGGCTGCGTTCCACTCCAAATCATTATGCCCTTCACTCACTAACTTCCCTCTGTCTCGTGGACTCGGATGTGCATCATTGCTTTTGCTGCATGAGTGCTCAGTACTGGCGAGACTCGTGCATAAGGTTTAAATGGAAATGATCACTTGAATTCACTATGGAGCTGTTTTATTATTTAAACCACTCATGAATTTGTTTTATGCAACATTCTATATGCTTATAAGTTGTTGGAGAAAATAAATAGGTATATGAGCTGTTGAAGAAAAATAAAATTACACAAATGAAACAAAATATCAATAGTATAATCTTTGACTGCAAATATAAGGTAGCTACAATTATAATGTGAGTAAATCTCAACATAATTAATATATTATACACTACTATGCAATTAATTCCCAAAATAATCAATATATCATACACTTCAGATAAGCGTGATCTGCTGTGACGTCACAGTCAAGTGTATATCAGAGTAGACTCGCTTCCTTGGTCAAAATCAAGGTGACGAGGGTCTGTTCATATAAACTTCCCTCGTCCACTTCACGAAGTGAAACACACTTCAAAAATGGCGGCAGGGATTCCCCAGAGCGGAAGTGCTTAGGGAAGTTTGCGAGTGCGTGTCTAAAATCAGAGTGGAACACAGCCCATATAAGGACAAATGTCACTGAAGATAATTGATCAGCATTATTTAAATCTTCCACTAGAGGGAGACAGTATAATTTACATGTGATGTGTCTATAGAGGGCCTCAGTAAACTTACAAGGCATCTTCAAGATTAAATGGGTCCTTGACTATGATTTCACTTTTTTAACTTTAGTTAGTGTGTAATGTTGCTGTTTGATCATAAACAACATCTGCAAAGTTATGATGCTCAAAGTTCAGTGTAAAGGGAGAGATTTTCTTTTACAGAAATTGCTTTTTAAGGACTACAACAAATGGCTGGTACAATGGCTACAATGAGCTTCTTCCTGGGTTAGTGACATCACTAACCCTAAAATTTACATAAACCCCGCCCCCGAGAACACGCAACAAAGGGGGTGTGGCCATGTTGGGCTGCTTTAGGGAAGAGGAAGAGTTGTAGTAGTGTTGTTGCCATGCCATCATTTTACGCCGGACTGCTTCACAAACGAGGGTCAATTCAACACTGGATTTGCACAAAAGATTAACATGACGACACATGCTAGTCGATGAGTTGAATCAACTCCACAGCAACTACATAAATTTATCCACTAACCATTCAGAAACGTCCAGATTCATTCTAACAGTTTTAACTTCTTCCTGAGTCTCTCCATCAGTGTCGACTCCGGTTTGAACAATGTAAGGCTGAACACCGTTACTGACAATCCTCATTTTGGCTGCGTGAGATTATCCAGCTTTGTTGTTGTTGAGCTGTTAAAGCTCCGCCCTCTTCTGGAAAGGGGGCGGGGAGCAGCAGCTCATTTGCATTTAATGGGACAAACACAAAAACAGCGTGTTTTTGCTCACACCCAAATAGGGGCAAATTTGACAAGCTATAATAAATGATCTGTGGGGTATTTTGAGCTGAAACTTTACAGACACATTCTGGAGACACCAGAGACTTATATTAGATCTTGTGAAAAAGGGCATTATAGGTCACCTTTCAAATAATTTAAAATAAAGGGTTAAAACAAAAAACATAAGGAAAATGCTAAAACACAAGATTATTAATATTTATGTATCTTTATTTTACTAGGAAGTCTCATTGAGATTAAAATCTCTTTTACAAGAGAGACCTGGCCAAGGTAGCAGCCATACAGTACAACAACATTTAAAAATACAACAAATACACAATAAAACAGAAATATTAGAACAAAGTATCATCTCAACAAAAACAATCACAAGCCTCTGTAGATGTACTGTACTATAAAATATCCCCCATACAACTGACATAATTCATATATCAAGGAGGCATAGATGGAGGGTGAACCAACTCTAGGGTAAGGCTAGATGCAATTCCTCCATAAAAACACATTTAAATAATGTCATGAAATAGTTAGGCATGTTGCTTATCAATAACCTACACATCCCAGCATAAACGCTCTTATTATTAAAGTGGCTATGTTCACAAACCAATATTTGAACAGCCGATGCATGATTTGGGATGGTAGCCAGTTTGAATATAAATAATTGCCATTGCCTTACCTAATGCAGCAAAACACACACTGTAAAAAATTGCCAAATTTCAAAAGTAACATTCTGTTTTATATTAAAACAGTAATATACAGCAGAAAACAATGCATTCTGGGTGATATTTGTCATTTTTGAGAAAGTAGCCTACAGGAATTGATACTGATACTGTGTATAGGTATATTTCTCAAGGAGAAATTAACATCAAAAACTACAACAGACTACAAAGATTGAAGACAGAACAGGACACAGAAATTATAACAAAGTCCAAGTACAAACACAGAGAACATGACATGATTAATAACAGTAGAGTATGAAAATTAATTTGTATTATAAGTTTTCTTAAATGTTAAAATATGCAAATGGAGTATTATATAATTAAATATGCACACATTTGTATATATTTCCAAAAGTTAAAGGTTTTTACAGAGGGTGTTTTGTATTTCTCTCTTTTTTATCATCCATAAATCATAAAATACTGTCAACAGCCAGAGGGGAAAGAAACAGGTTGAGCATATTTTTAAGAGTAAAGTCAGTGTGATCTCCTGCTGGTGGAAGAGAGTCGTTCAGATGTTCAGCACCACGGACAGCAGCTGATCTGCAGCACATGACTGAGATTCATCACCACACACACACACACACACACACACACACACACACACAGTCTGTTCAGGTGAGCTCCTGTTCTCATAGACGTCACATTACACTTCTTATGATGAATTACTGACCATCAGTGACACATTACATACATCAACAAATTATAAATCAGTTTATTTGGAAAGGTTGTGTAGAGAACAGAGTATAGTGTCTGATACTGAGAGATCAAACAGGTTTTCACTCTTTCTATCCACCTTATTTTTAACATATAAGATCGAGCAGAGAAGTTTCGCACATTCACAGAAAACAGCTTACTTCTGCGCTGCAAAATAAAGTGGATAATGAGGTAACATTATTTCAACAGAAGGTTGAAATAATGTACCATAACGAAAATGCTAAAGATACAAAATATAGCGTGAAATATACCATATACAAATACAGTTTTTTTCAGTTGCTAACAAGCATTGTTCCAATACCGAAACCACATTTTCAAAACTCTTCACACAGTCTGCATTACCAGCATGAATGTTGGCCAAACAGTTCATCTCACCTACAAAACTCACTCAGACCAACATAACACTGGCAACAATTCTCATTCAGAAAACACACATTTCATTCACAACACACTGACCTAAAAACACTAACAACAGGAAGCATTACATCATTGATTAACTTTTCTGTTTTAGAGTTTCAATGATTTTACACATAATCAGTTCTTCATATAGAATACTGTAACACAATTTCACTTTATTGAAAGCATTTGTAACACGAATGAATCAGAAATTAATCAAAATTTCATTTTTTTTTATGAATATAGTACTTGAAAATTACAACCAAAAGGTGAAAAAAAGAGGGAAAAAACTCCAGGGCTGCAATGATAATAAAAAAAAGAATAAATAAAATACATTCTACACATTACTGTAACAACATGTGTAGTTGTTCATTATAGTAAATTACTGTAACAATGGTTCTAGTCTGCTCTCTCTCTCTTGCATTTGGCCACCAGTTCTCATCAACATCACCTGGGTGGAATTTCAGCTAAAATTGCGATTAGCTTGTAATGATTATTTTGTTAATTTTTGGCTATAAAATTGAGAATATTTTAAAATAATTACTGCATACATGCTTGGAATTTGCCATCATTCTGTTTTGAATGTGTTTTTAATCATTTTGAATGCAGTGTGTTAGCATTAGAAAAATGTGCTGAAAATACATAGTATTTTGCATGTTGTGGAGTACGAATGGGAAAAGAGTTCCTGAATTTTGAAAAGTGTGGTCACTGAATGCATTTTGTCTGAAAGCAATGACAAATGGTTCAGAGTTTGGTCTGCGTTGACTTCTGTTTCGCTGACTGTGTGAAGAGTTTTGAAAATGTGGTTTCGGTATTGAACAATGCTTGTTAGCAACTGAAAAAAAAACTGTAAGATAATATAGATTTCAGATCATCAGAGGCTCATCAGCTGAAGTCTGAGTCTGATTGCTGCTTCTGTCACTTTAAAGGTGCCCTAGAATTGAAAATTGAATTTACCTCGGCATAGTTAAATTATTTTTTTAAATTATGGAAATGACATACAGTGAGTCTCAAACTCCATTGTTTCCTCCTTCTTATATAAATTTGATTTGTGCAAAAGACCTCCGAAGAACAGGCAAATCTCAACATAACACAGACTGTATTAACAGTATTAAGGTCTGGAGCAGCACAGCTGAATCAACAGACTTTATGCAGTTAAGCAAGCAAGAACAATAGCGAAAAATGGCAGATGGAGCAATAATAACTGACATGATCCATGATAACATGATATTTTTAGTGATATTTGTAAATTGTCTTTCTAAATGTTTCATTAGCATGTTGCTAATGTACTGTTAAATGTGGTTAAAGTTACCATCGTTTCTTACTGTATTCACGGAGACAAGAGCCGTCGCTATTTTCATTTTTAAAACACTTGCAGTCTGTATAATGCATAAACACAACTTCATTCTTTATAAATCTCTCCAACAGTGTGTAATGTTAGCTTTAGCCACAGAGCACCATCAAACTCATTCAGAATCAAATGTAAACATCCAAATAAATACTATACTTACATGATCTGATATGCTGCATGACGAACACTTTGTAAAGATCCCTTTTGAGGGTTATATTAGCTGTGTGAACTTTGTTTATGCAATGTATTATAGAAGTGCGAGCTCGGGGGCGGGGAGCGCGAGTATTTAAAGGGGCCACGCGCTGAATCAGTGCATTTTTAATTATGCCCCAAAATAGGCAGTTAAAAAATTGAAAAATAAAAAAAATCTATGGGGTATTTTGAGCTAAAACTTCACAGACACATTCAGGGGACACCTTAGACTTATATTACATCTTGTGAAAAAGGGTTCTAGGGCACCTTTAACAGGCAGTTGTGGATTCAGCACCACGGACAGCAGCTGTCAATCAAACTTCAGCATCACTGATGACAGTTTAACAACACAAGCTGAACAAAGAGAGAAATGCTGAGACTTGACTTCATCTGCTTACTTTGCTTCATCTTTAACTTTGGTTGTTAAAACATCTACATGAACATTGAGTCCATGTAATTATCAAATATTATGCCGGTGTTTCATTCCTCCAGATTGAATCTGAGATTTCAAACTTACATGAAGTGTGTAAATCAGTGCCATTTATAATTCATCAAAACAGAACAAAAGAATAATAATATTAAAAATCCACCTACACTATCAACTTCCATACAATACAACTAAAAACCAAGAAATCAGACATTAACTCAGATTTACCACTAGATGGAGCCAAAGGATTCAATCAGAAGTCTGAAATTAAAAGTTAATTTTCAGAAGCAGATGAGGAGAAAACACCAGTGAATTATTTCTGAGAGAGAAAAAGGTCCAAACAGTCATTCTGGCATTTGAAAAGCAAACAGACATATTAACAGATTCATGACTGCAGTTCGTAACAAAAATAGTTTTGAACGTGTTCCTCTCTGTGATGTTGTAAAAACCAAAGTTATCTAGTCACTGTGACCTCTAAAACCTCTAGTTTTTTCAGTTGTCCTGAAAAAAGAGGAATAATTTTGTATATATACTATAAATAATATTGTCATATACTACACAAATTCACAGCATCTCTGTATGGAGTGGAAAGCGTGTCCATCGTTGCTAAGAAACCGTTTCCTTTTTTGTATCACACCTGCAGGAGGCTGAAGGGTGTTTGCTTGACCAACAGAATATAAATAGAGCAAAAGAAAACCACAAGAGCTTGTCATGTTAGTTTCATCACACTGATCACATGTTAAATACCCTGCAAAACTTTACAAACACACTACAGGGGCGAGTTTTGCAAGAGCATGAACTGCTCACATGACCTTTATAACACATCTAGTTTGATAAATAGTTTGATGAGTCATTTTGATATTTAAGTACATTTTATAGTTTAATTTAATCATCAAACCATTAATTGAGTGAATCCATCAGTCCAACTGATTATTTATATTTTAATAATAGATCATCTTAAGTAATAACAAGGCAAATCTTAAACTTTATTGTCTTGGCAAACGATGTTCAGCACCTCTCTCTCTGTTCTCTGTGGGTTTCCTGAGTGAGTGTTTGATCTTCAGTCAAACTGAACTGAGACTCTGAACCTTCACCTGTTCTCTGTGGCTTTGAGCTGGACTGATCGTCACGCAAACACAAAAACACCTCCAGAGCTCATGAGAAACTGTGACCAGAAAGATTTTAAAAGGCTTAGCTTATATATTTAACATGTGATGTTTATCAGATTTTAAAGAATGATGAAGGTTAAAAGTAAGTTTGTTTATAACCTGCATCTGACAAAACATCCATTTGAAGACATTTTGGATGTCCTCATTTGGAGAAAGGCTATTCAACAGTTTTTGAGTTAGTCTGTAGTAGTTATAATCAGTGTGTGTTCATGAAGGACAGCATCACCTCATCTTAATAAACACTCAGTCACAGTGAATCCTCCAATCAGCAGCAGAGTCGAACATATAGAAATAATGTTGAACAAAGAGAAATCTGAAAAATACAAAAAAAAACATAAATAAATAAATAAATAAATAAATAAATAAAAGTGATGATTAGAGAGAAATGGGAGTGTACAGACTGGGTTAAATGATTATTTCACTTTGAAATGAAAATTAGCCCAAGCTTTACTCACCCTCAAGCCATCCTAGGTGTAAATTACTTTCTTCTTTCTGATGAACACAATCTGAGAAATATTAATAAATATCCTGATGCATCCAAGCTTTATAATGGCAGTGAACATGGGTATGAGCTGAAGAAAGTGTCTCCATCCACATCCATCCATCATAAATATGTGCTCCACACGGCTCAGAGGGGTTAATAAAGGCCTTCTGAAGCGAAGAGATGTGTTTGTGTAAAATAAAATCCATATCTAACAAGTTATGAAGTCAAATATCGAGTTTCCACCAGACCACCTTCCTTACTGAAGTTACGAAGAAAGCGTAAACTGGTTTCGCGTCAATTACACTTTTTCCGTAAGTTGCATAGGGAAGGCGCATGGTGTAGCGTAAGCTTTGGGAACTGCAAGAGTTTTACACTTTCTTCATATGTTGAATAGAGAAGGCGGCTCATGCAGAAGCTCAATATTTGACTTCATAACCTGTTAAATATGGAAATTATTTTTAAACAAATGCATCACTTTGCTTCAGAAGGCCTTTATTAACCCCCCAAAGCTGTGTTGAGCACATTTATGATGGATGGATGTGGATGGGAACACTTACTTCAGCTCATACTCATTTAACCCTGTCACTGCCATTATAAAGCTCAGATGCTTCAGGATATTTATTAATATTTCTCTGATTGTGTTCATCAAGAAGAAGGAAGTCATACACCCCGGATGGCTTGAAGGTGAGTAAACCTTGGGGTAATTTTCATTTCAAAGTGAACTAATCCTTTAATTTGCAGACATTACAAACATACAAAATGTATGGTAAATATACACAGAAATTAATGAATCAAAGATAAATCTGAGCTGTTTTTACAAAGCCATTTTTAACGTAAATGTTGCTGTTTTGATCACGACTGCAGCCAACAGTCATTAAAATGAATAAAATAAACATTACTGAAAATAATCAACAACGAACAGAAAACTTTTTAAACTAGTGAACACGCCTGAAAATACACACTGAGCCAATGAGGGGGAAAGTAAAAATCAATTCCCAATAACTCATTCTGACAGGAAACGACCTTTAAACTTCACACAGACGTCACTAAACAATAAAATTCTCTTTATTTTTATTACTACATAAAAATAATTCATTACAAAAATGTTTCTTACCCTGTTTTACACTGAGATTGACTTCAGTGATGATGTGAGCTCCACACCAGTATATCCCAGAATCCTCTTCTCTCAGATCAGTGATGTTCACAGTAAAGACTCCAGTAGAAGCTTCATCACTGAAAGAGAATCGATCATCTCTGATCGTCTCCAATGAAACTCCATCCTTCACACACATGGAGGGTTCATGTGCTTTGCAGAAGAGTTTCTGATGTTCATCGTGATGTTTGCACTGGATTGACATGTCGTCTCCTTCATACTTAGTCAAGTTCAGCTCTGGAAATGATGAGAAATAGAAGAACATCAATTCACAGCCATAGTTTGACATATTCAGATGATAAACCTTCCTCACCCTCGTTCATGATGACAATCAGATGAGTGTAAAGATAATTCACGTCTCTCTCTAATGTCACTGCACACCAGTATTTCCCAGCATCCTCTGCTGTCAGTCCAGTGATGGTCCCAGTGAAGACACTTGCAGTGACGTCATCATTCAGAGTCAATCTGTCAGTCTTGGTCTCTTTCTCTTCATTGAGAGTATTTCTATCTCTAGTGGAGCACTTCCCCTTACAGAGAGACTTTGACTTTGATTTATAGATTGAATCATAAGGGCAGATGATCTCAGCAGATTCTCCTTCACGTCTCACTACTGGAGCCACTGCAAACAAACAAACACAGACATTTAACACACATGATTCTGAATAGACTGTATTTACTACAATGAAATCATCTATATTCACTCACTGATGAGGTTGAGCTGAATTTTGGTGTTCAGGGAGATGAAAGTCAAATGTGTGTCTCTGGTTTCTGCTCCACACCAGTAAACTCCAGCATCTCTCACGCTCACATTACTGATGCTCACTGTAAAAACTCTCTCTTCATTTCTCTCAGATGAACCATTCATTTCTGTCACAATAGATGTGCTGATGTTTTGACAGATGTGATTATCATCCTCTTTACAGAAATGAACTTCATGTTCCTCTGGGATCTGACAGCTGATGTTGACTTCTTCACCAAGATGAGCAGATTCATTCACACATGTTGCATCTATAATCCAAGAGAAATTACATTAAAATCAGACCAGATACTTCATACATGCAAGATACAGTATTTCATGTTCCTCACCGTCTGTGACGTTCAGCTGGAGTTCAGTGAAGCTCTCAGAATAGTGAGACACATTCACTCCACACCTGTATGTTCCTGCATCTGCAGCTTTCAGCTCTCTAAAAAACACCATCAAGACTCCTGCTCTGGTGTCGTCATATAAAGAAACATCTCCATTCTCCATCCATTTATTCTGAACTCCTGGATTCTTCCTCTCTGAACATCCATCGGATTCTTTACAGATGTATTTTGGATTGGTTTTGTATTGAGGATGTTCACACTTGATCATCATACGACCTCCTGAGTATCCGATCGCTCTAGACACTTTATCTGTCAATCACAAATATCAATTTATATGTACATCAAACTATAACATCTTATCTATTTGGTTTTAACCAAGTCAAATATTTTATTAAGAATGACTAATTCAACATGACTGTATTAGGTTATGGTAATGAAAAGTTACATCTAGAAATATCTACAGTGTACTCACTCATAATAACATGTAGATGAACAGTATTAATAATGGAGTAACTGTACGAGTGTCTGTTGATCCAAACTCCACATAAATAAACTCCTCCATCATCTGGTGTCACAGCAGAAATTGTCACAGTCATAAACTGTTGATCTCTTCTATCGGACATACTGAACCTCCTGTTCTTACTCCTTGTGCTGTAAATCGTCTCAATAGAGTATTTTCCTTCTTTGAAGATTATCTTGTCATCATTAATATGATTCTGTGAATATTCACATTTGAAGACAGCAGCCCTTCCCCTCTTCACCTCCACTCTCTTTGCCTTGTTACAGCATGAATCTGTCATTTACAATTAATAGAAAATTTTTATATAATGATATTTTGTTTAGTAGTTTTGAGGAGGGTGCTGGATATATAACTTCCTCTTAACATTATCCAAGCTGTATAAATTAGCATTACTTACTGGTTTTTTTTGTTTTTTTAAACCCATAATATAACATCAGAATTGAAATCCTACTGTAAATCTGGAGATACAATTGTATATTCTGCCCCATTTGTATTTCATATGTCAAAATTACTCACCAATATTCACATTCAAATGTATTTCAATATTCCCTGAACCTGAAAAAACAATCCGGTATCTTCCAGAATCCTGTAGGTTCAGTTCTCTGATGAAAAGCATGACGTGTCCATTTGTGTTGACATACAGAGTGAATCTTCCTTTATTAATCCATTGATTGTGTTTATTATTCTCTGTTATTATATTCCATCCTCCCCAGGTGTTTTGTTTTTGCAGATATTGATTGTATTTGGATGAAAACCTTCCAGAATCAACAAGAAGACTTCCTCCAGAATATCCAGTGACTCTAAAGCATCTCACTGCACCTGTCAATCAGATTGATACTGTGATCAGAAACCTCATGAACAGAAAACAGCATCATTACTGCATGATGAAAGAGAAAAGCTCTGACCTGAGATCAGGTAGAAAGTGAAGAAGATGAGGAGGATCTTCATTGTGAGTTGAGTTCAGTCTTCTTTATGCTGAATGTTCTCTGTGTGAATCTCTCTGTCTCTACATCTGTCTGCTTTAGTTACTTCCTCTTTCTTCAGCTCTTTATCAGTAATGAGCAGCTTTACTGGCCCCTCCCACCATCAGCATTGACTGAATATTACATTAATCACATTGAAAGAGCGCCACCTAGTGGAGGATACAGTGTCTGATACTGAGAGATCATACATGGTTCATCTTCTCTATATAAGGACTAATGACACTGAAGATAATTGATCAGCATAATTTAAATTTTCCACTAGAGGGCGACAGTATAATTTACATAATGTGTCAATAGGGGGCCTCAGCAAACTTAAAAGGCAGCTTCAAGGTTAAAATAATTTAAAATAAAGGGCTAAAATAACAAAACATAAAGAAAATGCTAAAAATGCAAGATACTCTTGTACAGAATATACCACATACAACTGACATAATACATATATCATGTAGGGTTGACTCGATACCACAATTTTGGCCTTGGTACGGTACCACACCAGAGTATCAATATTAAATCAATATCATACAGGGTCTGAATTTCGGCAAAGGTATTGTGCATAACTACTCATTTGCAGCAGGTTTTTTGTTTATAATACAGGAAATTACTGCAAACATTTTTTTACCATATGTTCCAAATATAAGACAGTGTTTTTTTGTTTTGTTTTGAAAAAAAGGGGTCGTCTTATATTCAGGGTCTAGACTTTTACATGTGAAGTACGCCCATCTAATCTTCCAATTAATACCAAGGTATAAAACCAGAATCTTACCTCTTCCTGTTGTTAGTTCTTTCGGCATCCCTCCTCCTCCCCTTCTCCTCATTTTTGTAAAATTTTGCCTGTTATAGGGGGGCAATCGGAGCTCGAGTAGAATATCCTCTCCGAGCTCCTCTATAGCAGACAGCAAGCCAAATCTGTTTACCACTCACACTAAGATTATATGGCCACACAAACTCGTGAACATGGTGTTGCAGAATGTAAAAAGTCTTAAAAATGCTAACAGTCAAAGAAAAGCTTACCGTGGTCCTAGAAGCAGCGTCTTTGAAGAAATTGACAGGCAAGTGTGCCAGTACATAGCCGAAAAAAGAAATGAGGGGCTGCCCATAACCAGATCCATCACTCAGCTGAAGGCACTGGATATCACCAAAGAGCTGAACTTACCCACTAGAGAGGCCCCATTTCTTATTTCGGCTTTCTTAGTGATATGTTATTTAGGTGAAAATAGCGATAGATTCTATTTACATCATGTAAAAGTATCAGTTATTTGCAATATGAGTAAATAGTAATTAGATGCTATCTATACTTTATATTGGCAGATACTATCTGCACCTCAATGTTTTTGTACATTAACAGGATGCAATAATAGCCCAACCAGACATTGGTGGGCGGAGCTAGTGTAAATAGCGTTCGCCAAAAAGGGACGATATTTGCACTTTGTGTAAATAGACACTCTGTTATTTTTATGGCATTCCATAAAGTGTTTTTTTAATGTGATTGTTGGTTCATTTTACCAGTATTTACCACACTTTCAATACAAAAATTAAAATATGAAAGTTGTCTAAAATTCAGAGTTGTCTTATATTCGAAACAATATGGTAGTAAATTAATCATCACAGATTATCACATCAAATCTGTAATTTGGAAACTTTTATCCCACAAACAGCAAGAGAGAATCATCTGTACCGCATCTCCTCTCTCTCTTTCTCTCAAAATCATCAAAAGGCTTCTGGGTTCAAATGGCCGTGTCTACTCAGCTGATGGAACTGTCACTTGCCCACTTCTTTTTAAGCCTTGTCAATTTAAACATGAAAGCGATTTTATATCAGTCAGTAGTGTTTGCGCGCTCTTCGAGAGCAGTTTTCTTTGCGCTCACACTCACAGCGCACACATAAAGCCGCCTCTCAAAGAGCTCACGTTCCAAATTGAGTTAGTTTTCATAGCTTATTGAGCTTAAACAGTCAAATACACACTAAATTATGTCAAAATGTCCATCTTGGTGAGTATTCACAATAAAGTGAATTGAGTAGACACAATCACAGTTCACTATGTTATAAGTGAATGTAAACTGTTTGAGAAAGAAAACACATAACAGTAGGCTACATCGGATCTGTGACAGCAGCCTAATATACCTGCTGCTATCTGCCATTAAATACTTGTATTAAAAATGTTCGATCTCTTAATGCCCTGTACAAGTCAGGATGGTCAAGCAACAGATGCTTGGTGCGGTTTGATGCATTGCCTCCGAAGGCAACACATGATTTATAGCAATGTTTACTTAAGGTCTGTTGGTTTGCTTTTTTCATCTGTTTTATAAGCAAAATTATTCAAAATTTCACTTCTATTGGCCTCTTTTATATTAGTTTTGGGCATGTTGATTGAGATTCACCTGCTTTATTTTTTTTGTTCTTCTATACTGACACATTTTCTGGTTTCATGTCAGTTTGAGTAGCACACTGCCACCTAGCGGTGAACTTCAGAACAGCACCTGAAGTGAGCAAAATCATGATACCGTATGAAATAAAATACGTACAGATATTTTCCCAGTCCTGGTCTACCGCACAACACTAATACCAGGATATTTTGAGGTACAAAGGCTGATTCACTCTCATATACAGAAACATCTTGAGTGATTTCATGTCTTTATTAAATATCATTAACTCTAACTCTAGAAAACAAATGCATCTATTACTTGGGTTTTGACATTTATTTGAGTTTTTGACATCTTTATCAGCAGTCATGTCAGCTTTATTTATATAGTGCTTTATACAATAAAGATTTGTCAAAGCAGCTTTAAACAGGAAAATACTGTAAGAAACATTAACAGTTTTTAGGAGGAAACACTTGCAGGTAAAATAATTTATGAGCTCAAAAAATGTTGTTCAGTTTCTTTAATTAAAATGAGCTAAGGTAACATGATTACATAATTACATTGTGTTATAAAACCAAAGTGTACTTAATCAATTTGTGTTAAAACTACATGAATCATTTTTGTTCAAAACTAAATGTGCAGTGGATCTGTAGTTCCCAGCATGCTTTACAATATCTGCATAAGGAGAGTGAATTTAATAATTCAGTTTTATTTTTTGTTTTTCAGTAGCAGGAAAGATGTGTTAATGCTTAATGTTCAGTTATGTTGTGCATTTGAAGGAGTTTCTGTAATGTCTTTGAATTTTGTGGTTGTGCTGCAGAGTGGCGCTTGTGTTCAGTGAGTAAAACTGCTAATGTCAGCACTGACAACAGTCTGTTCTTATTTGTTCATTCTGTTTGCATGATGAATGAAACTGCAAGTGATCTCCTGCAGTAACATGCTCTTGCACACTTTGCCTTGAATGAATCCAGATATGTAAAATAAAATATTCAGATATTTGATTAAAGTAAAAACCAAATTAAGTTGGATCAACATACTGTAAGAAAACTGTAATTAAGTTAAACCGACTACAGCAAATTCATTTGACCTAATCCAACTAAATTGTGTTGACCCAAATGATTTAATTTGAATGAAACAAATTTGCTTCAATTAAATTAAGTAAGGGTAATAAATCAAAATAATATCATACATTTCCATTCCATTCAAATACACAGCTGATGTCAGTCGTCAGATCATCAGAGGCTCATCAGTTGAAGTCTGAGTCTGATCGCTGCTTCTGTCACTTTAACAGGCAGTTGTGGATTCAGCACCACGGACAGCAGCTGTCAATCAAACTCCAGCATCACTGATGACAGTTTAACAACACAAACTGAACAAAGAGTGAAATGCTGAGACTTGACTTCATCTGCTTCCTTTGCTTCATCTTTAAATTTGTTCTTTAAATAATCTGCATGAACAATGAGTTCATGTAATTATCAAATATTATATGAAAACTTCCATTCCTGCAAAGTCACTCATTTATTTAAAAATAAAGAATGCATGTAAATCCCTGTCATTTATAATTAATCAAAGCAGAACAGAAGAATAAGAAACAAGCATCTACTCTATCAACTACCACACCATAACCTACACTAAAACTAAGTTTAACAGGCATTAACACATATTTACCACTAGATGGAGCCAGAGGTTTGAATAAGACATTTGTGTTTGTTTACAGTCTCAGACAAGTTGATGCTCTGCTCAAGTAATTTTTTTTCTCAGACTATTAGTTTAGTGACTTTGTTGTCTGTACTTAAATTACATTAAAACTATAGGAATTTTACAAAATGTACCTATATTTTCCCTCAGAAATGTACATAGTTTGGAATAATTTTGTTATTTCAGCAAGTTTTAGATTAAAATGTTTATTATACTATTTTATATACTGTATCATGAGTCATTTCATAAATTGTCATTGTCAATTAACAGTGTTGTTGTTAAGATATTGAGATTCACGAGCCTCAGCGCAACCGTTAGTTAAAGCAGCTGCCTGTCAAGATCAAATAAAGTACCATAAAGTCATTCATACACTTCGTGGTGTATAATTAAGTCTTCTGAAGAGATAAAACATGTCTGTGTGAGGAACAAGATCTAAAATTAATTGATTACTCACAGAAAATCTTCCTCTCGCTGATCCGTCAGTTCAAATTTAGATTCACCCACAAACTTGGTTTACATTCAAAAGGAAGTGCAGCGCTCAGCGCCATAAAAAGTCTTTATTTTATTTTATTTTTTTATTTTTGGAGCACAAAAAGTATTCTTGTCGCTTTATAATATTAAATTTGAACCACTGAACTCACATGAACTGTTCTAAATATGTTTTTTACCTTTATGGACCTTAAGAGTTTGAATGGCTTTGCCCTCAATGCAGGCCTCACTGAGCCAACGGATTTAAACAAAAATATCTTAATTTGTGTTCTGAAGATGAACGAAGGTCTTACGGGTGTAGAACGACATGAGGGTAAGTAATAAATGACATTATTTTCATTTTTGGGTGAACTAACCCTTTAAGTGGAGGTTAAGGGGCAGTCGTGGCCTAATGGATAGAGAGTCGGACTTGTAACCCAAAGGTCATGGGTTCGAGTCTCAGGTCTGGCAGGGATTGTCGGTGAGGGGAGTGAATGTCCAGCGCTCTCTCCACCCTCAATACCACGACTGAGGTGAGACCCTTGAGCAAGGCACCGTACCCCCAACTGCTCCCCGGGCGCCGCAGCAATGGCTGCCCACTGCTCTGGGTGTGTGTTCACGGTGTGTGTGTATACTGCTGTGTGTGTGCACTTGGATGGGTTAAATGCAGAGCACAAATTCCGAGTATGGGTCACCATACTTGGCCACATGTCACTTCACTTCACTTCACTTCACTTAAATGTGAAATTATTACTAATATATATATATTTGAGCTTTAATGTTAGGTGCAATTAATCAATTAATTACAGAAAAATTATCTGTATCTTTTATGGAGTGGAAAGTCTGTGCCCATCGATACTAAGATAAATATTTCCTGTTTTTATCACACTTGCATGCAGCTCAAAGGTTTCTTGGTTTGACCCACAGAAGATAAATAGAGCAGAAAACCACAAGCTGAAGAGCATCTCAAGTTCATGATCTCCATCACACTGACCACAGTATCAAACAACCCTGTGAACACAAAAAGCTTTTAAGCAAGTGTCTTTATCCTAGTAAAAAATATAAAATATTGAGTTAAAGAGCATTTTCTGAAAATACACACTTTTGATTTTTAAAAATGCTAACAAAATCAAATATACAGACTCATTTCACTGTTTATCATCTGTTTTCTGTCTGATGATGATCTCATCACTGACATTTCACATTGAGTAATACGACTTATTAAGCAAGTCACAGTTCTCATGCAATATGGGGAGGAAGAAAGATATTTCTGAAGATGAAAAGCATGAAATGGTGCAATGTTGTGCAAAAGGCATGAAAACAACTAATATTGTGTGAAACTGAATGGAGATTATCGAATTATCATAAGATTTGTGATTTAGAGCACAGCAGAACTCGGTCAGATAAAGGCTTATTAATGAAAGTTCCTGTCAAAATAATTCATTGTATTAAAAGGGCAGCTATAAAAAAAAGCCAGTGTTGAGCAGAAAACAGGTATTTGAAGCTGCTGGTGTCTCTGGAGTCTCAAGAAGCTCTCCATGCAGGCTGGCAGTTGTTCGTAAAGATGCATTTCAGCCACTCCAAACCAAACCTCACAAAGAGAAACATTTACAATGGGTTTAGAAATACATTTTCAAACAGTTTTATTGCCGTGGTGTTTTTTTGCAGCATTGGATAGTGCATAGTGCATTGTACAATAGTGCATTGTACTATGCAATATCCTCCTTTTTATACCATAGCTGAAAATGGCCAGTTATGAACTCCACATATCTTGCAAAAGTCATTTAAATACCCTCCATCTCACTTCCCAATATTCCAGCCCAAATCATCACCCGCCAGATCCTTGCTGACGTCGCAGTCTTGTTGGAACGTGGTGGCCATTCACCAACCATCCAGAAATCCATCCATTTAGACCATCCATTGTAGTACGGCATTAGTCAGTGAATAAAATTATTTAAAAATGAGTCTTCATGTATTTCTAAACCCACTGTAAATGTTTCTCTTTGTGAGGTTTGGTTAGTGGTGGCTAAAATGCATCTTTACGAACAACTGCCAGCCTGCATGGAGAGCTTCTTGAGACTCCAGAGACACCAGCAGCTTCAAATACCTGTTTTCTGCTCAACACTGGCTTTTTTTATAGCTGCCCTTTTAAAACAATTCATTTTTTTGACAGGAACTTTCATTAATAAGCCTTTATCTGACCGAGTTCTGCTGTGCTCTAAATCACTCACAAATCTTATGATAATTCGATAATCTCCATTCAGTTTCACACAATATTAGTTGTTTTCATGCCTTTTGCACAACATTGCACCATTTCATGCTTTTCATCTTCAGAAAGATCTTTCTTCCTCCCCATATTGCATGAGAACTGTGACTTGCTTAATAATGTGGAACAACCTCTAAGTAGGGTTTCCATAGATCTGGCAAATTATTTTGTCTGAGATTGATTCCAGTTATCTAAAAAGACATGGATAAATAAACAAACAAACATTTTCTTCGAAAAACTAAAATCTGAATGTTTATTGTACTGAAATCTTACTGATATGTCACTTGCATAATAATTTGGAACGCAGTGTATATGTGAAAAACTGTACGCCAAGAGAGTAGCATCTCCAAATATATTCGAAAAACGAGGCGAAAAGTACCCGGATGACCTACTACTTCCACTGAGATTCTGAAGTGTGCCTTTGATGGACACTTTATGAGGCCACAGGAGAGGATTTATGAATTAAGGTGAAGCGACGCAACTAGGTCACATGATAATGGCAATATAGTGGATGTAGTACGTCCAGATTACATACTATATAGAATATATTTTAATGGTCATGAAGTAAATTCAAACTCAGATGTAGTACCTACTCAGACAGTATGTGATTTCAGACACAGCGAGTTTGTCAGAGAAGAGAGACAAGCGATGGATCTCCAGGACTGAAAACCACTGAAGAAGATCAGACTTGTCCAGGAGATGCTTTATAAACTAGTGTCATCTGTGAAAAAATCAAATCAAATAAACATGACTGGACAAAGTATTCAGAAGCTACTGGAATATAAATGAGAGTGAATTCATTATTTGAGCAGCCTTACTGGGATCGTCATTTTTCTGAAATATTTGAAACTTGTCTGTAAACAGTCATTATTTTGCGATTCTATTTAATGATGCATTTTTAAAAAAATATACATTTACCTTTACCTCAGAAAATTAAAACATTTTTATCTCAGATTAGATCTATATGCTTAAATACAAACTTATAAAAATAAGAAAATGATATATCTCACACACACACAAAAAAAGACCTGACTCATTTAACAACTCTTGCAAAACTTGTAAAAGAGTCAGGACATTTAAATATAGCAGAGGAAAAGAGGAATTTAAAGGTCTTTTAATGCATCAGTTCATAACATTCTCTGCTCTCGAGAGATGATTGATAGCAGCATATTCACTGTAATCCTGATCATTCCTGAAACTGACACTGTCGGGACAGTCTGATCTCTTGTGGAAATTCACCACTGCGTAATTCAGATCCTCAGCAGATGTGATGCAGCACTGAGAGTCTCCAGAGGCTTTCTCAACTGTAGCAGAGGAATCAGAGGGGCTTGTGGGTAATTGTCTGTGAGTGTCTTTAAGCTCCTCGTAATCAAAACCAGTGTGAGAAACCTGAGAGACAGAACATATATGTATTTAATAATAACCATTTGAATATTTAATAATATTAACAAATCCTTAGTCTTTAAATCATCAGGGGCCAGTTGTTCAAAAAGTTTAATCTGGATCAGAATGATCTGGATTTGGAAATCCCATGTTTTTCAATCCAGGATCAGGTAATCCATTTTACTTTTGTGCTGGTTTTTCAAAGTAAAATGGGATTGGATCACCCTGATCCAGATACACACTTTTCCAGATTACCAAATCTGGATTATTAGTGCTCTACGGAGCCCCTAAAAGGACATGGTGATAGATATGGGATGGGAAAAACAACAAAAAAAACACACATTTTAATGCTTTTACGTTCTCTTAGAAAAGTTCAGCATTGTTCACCCGAGAAACTTTGTGTTGGCTCGTAAAGAACTTTTGACTGGTTCATCTCTTATGATTGTGCCAATGTAGTTTAAAAAAGAGTGATTAAAAAAACACTTTAGATTAAATATAGTATTTTTGTTTGGTATTTACAGTACATTATTTTATGGCACCAAAATCTCTTTTTTTTTTTACTTTACCGAAGGCTAAATATGTAGCCTAATGTCTACTTCTAATTTATTACTTTAACAGTTGAACTAATCAAGAGCAAAATAAAAAAAACAAAAAAAAATGTGTCTATATATATTAGATTGTAATGGTTTATGTATTTTTTGACCAGTTTTAAAGTTTATTAAATTTTTGTTTGTGAAATCCACTCTTCTAATGGGATCAGTATAATCCAGATTTTTGGGATCAAAGATATTCCAATCTTACTAAACATTTGTGAACAACCCTTACAGCAACATAGTGTCGGCCCAGATCCGGCCCGCATCTGGTCCGCATGTAATCCACATGTACCAAATCTGGGCCACACTATGTTGCTGTCTGGGAACACAAACTGATGATTTGATCCAGATCAAAACCCAGACTGGATTTTGTGATCTAATCTGATTTCAGAATCCCTTTTTCCTTTTGAACAACCCATTTTCAAGATTTGATCCAATCCGATCAGATTACTTTTGAACAGCTGGCCCCAGAATTTATTCTCATTATTGATCAAAACAAATATATTTTCCAAATGACAGTAATTCTACTAACCGCTTCATTGTTTGCTGGAGTCACATGAGATCTTTTGAAGAAGGAATCAGCGTCTGTCAAAAACAAGAAAATTAATGGTTTGGTAAATCTCTTCACATTCTCATGTTTCTCTATTTTCTCATCTTTAGTCAGCAGGAGGCAACAAAGTTAATTTTATGAAGAAAAAAAAAAACATATGTTAATGTATCAATTTGATCAATGTGGAAAAACAGACAAAGTCCTTGTAAGGAAAGTAAAATTATCGACAGAAGGAGATTTACTGTTCGACTTACGCCTCCTGCAGACAGTCCAGATCACGAACACGAGTCCAGTGATGATCAGCAGCAGAACCACAGACACACTGACCACCAGAGAAGAGCCTGAAAACACCAGAGACTCTCAATCTGAACCACACACACAAATGAATGTGTTTGAATTAGTGCTGTCAATCAAATAAAAAATTAACTAATTAATCGCAATTAAAAACACTGGAGATTTTTGTATTTTTATATTGTAATAATTTGACATTTACTCTCCAAATTAATGTAGAAACAACTTAAAGACAGTATATTCTAAATATTTGTTTAATGGCATCTGTTTATGAATGAAGGTCAGTATCACTGATACTAACACTGCTACTGATGAATCTATGAAATTGATTTAAAAAAAACCCATTAATGATAGACATTCAACATTACAGTTTAATTGAAAGCTATCAATTTCAACATTAGGCTTTAAAAAATAACAGCTTTTAATTTAGGTGAACTTAAAACAATCTTCACATAAACCCATTATAATAAATGTCATATACTGTGGCCTTCCTACCTGTTTTTGAATAAAGTTATCAGCGTAATAATACAGGTAGGCCTATAAATTTCATTTTAAATTGTTTATCTAATGTTTATACATAATTTCAATGACAGAAATCAAGACAAATCCTTTCACCTTACTACTGGAGTGGCCAGTTTGCTAAGATTCAAATGATTATTAAACAGCAAACACAAACTATGCAAAAGCGGCAGCCCTTCCAGTGCTCTCAGTGTCTGAATTTTCAGTCACTCCTTCAAGTGAACAGAATTGGTGAACTAAAGTGAATGTGGGTATAGGGGTGATTTCAGATTCAGCCTTTAAGTTCATTTAAGATGTTGTTTAACTCATTTAAAGGATTAGTTCACTTTTAAATAAACTTTTCCTGATAATTTACTCACCCCCATGTCATCCAAGATGTCCATGTCTTTCTTTCTTCAGTCGAAAAGAAATTAAAGTTTTTGATGAAAACATTCCAGGATTTTTCTCCTTATAGTAGACTTGAATGGGCACCAAACGGTTGAAGGTCAAAATTAGTTTCACTGCAGCTTCAAATTGTTCAACACGATCCCAGATGAGAAATAAGGGTCTTATCTAGTGAAACCATCGCTCATTTTCTGAAAAAAAATTAAAATTATACACGTTTAAACCAGAAATGCTCATCTTGCTTTCCTGTAGCTCAGTGGTTAGAGCATGGCACTAGCAATGCCAAGGTCATGGGTTCGATCCCAGGGATTGCACATACTCAAGATACAAATGTATAATGCAATGTAAGTCGCTTTGGATAAAAGCATCTGCCAAATGCATAAATGTAAATGTAAATGTAAATCTTGAACTAGCTCTCTTCTTCTTCTCTATTTGAATTCCAGCAGTGTAGACACTGCTAAGCGTAATACTGCCCTCCACAGGCCAAAGTTTGAACTAATTTTTATATGCAATATGCAATATGCTAGTTCAATAGTATATAACAATTAGTTCAAACTTTGGCCTGTGGAGGGCAGTAATACGCTTAGCAGTTTCTACACTGCTGGAATTCTAATAGAGGAGAAGAAGAAGAGAGCTAGTTCAAGATGAGCATTTAAGGTTAAAACATATAATTTTAAATTTTTTTCCGAAAATGAGCGATGGTTTCACTAGATAAGACCCTTATTTCTCATCTGGGATCGTGTAGAACAATTTGAAGCTGCAGTGAAACTAATTTTGACCTTCAACTGTTTGGTGCCCGTTGAAGTCTACTATAAGGAGAATAATCCTGGAATGTTTTCATCAAAAACTTTAATTTCATTTCGACTGAAGAAAGAAAGACATGAACATCTTGGATGACATGGGGGTGAGTAAATGATCAGGAAAATTTTATTTAAAAGCGGACTAATCCTTTAAGACTGCTCTTATGAGGATACTCGACAAACTGTCATTTTGGCATAATTCTGTGTGTTATTGTTTGTTCAAGCGCAAAAGAGAACTCAATTCTGGTGCTCTGTCTGTGCACACAATACTTGTGTGCGTCTTTCTATTACGGAAGGCCAAAAGGTTAAAAAAAGTGAATTTTAACACATCAACAACACATAAAATATGTGTATTTAACAAATTAACGTGTTTTTGAACCTTTTGTCCTTTGATATTCTGTGCATTGTGTGTGTGGGTCACACAGACACAACATTTGTGTGTGTTCTCTTTTGTCTTGTGGAGCTTGAATGGTTTAAAAGCATTTGCATGAATAAGAGCGTGATCATATACAGGTCCTTCTCAAAAAATTAGCATATTGTGATATAGTTCATTATTTTCCATAATGTAATGATAAAAATTAAACTTTCATATATTTTAGATTCATTGCACACCAACTGAAATATTTCAGGTCTTTTATTGTTTTAATACTGATGATTTTGGCATACAGCTCATGAAAACCCAAAATTCCTATCTCAAAAAATTAGCATATCATGAAAAGGTTCTCTAAACGAGCTATTAACCTAATCATCTGAATCAACTAATTAACTCTAAACACCTGCAAAAGATTCCTGAGGCTTTTAAAAACTCCCAGCCTGGTTCATTACTCAAAACCGCAATCATGGGTAAGACTGCCGACCTGACTGCTGTCCAGAAGGCCATCATTGACACCCTCAAGCGAGAGGGTAAGACACAGAAAGAAATTTCTGAACGAATAGGCTGTTCCCAGAGTGCTGTATCAAGGCACCTCAGTGGGAAGTCTGTGGGAAGGAAAAAGTGTGGCAAAAAACGCTGCACAACGAGAAGAGGTGACCGGACCCTGAGGAAGATTGTGGAGAAGGACCGATTCCAGACCTTGGGGGACCTGCGGAAGCAGTGGACTGAGTCTGGAGTAGAAACATCCAGAGCCACCGTGCACAGGCGTGTGCAGGAAATGGGCTACAGGTGCCGCATTCCCCAGGTCAAGCCACTTTTGAACCAGAAACAGCGGCAGAAGCGCCTGACCTGGGCTACAGAGAAGCAGCACTGGACTGTTGCTCAGTGGTCCAAAGTCATTCGGAAATCAAGGTGCCAGAGTCTGGAGGAAGACTGGGGAGAAGGAAATGCCAAAATGCCTGAAGTCCAGTGTCAAGTTCCCACAGTCAGTGATGGTCTGGGGTGCCATGTCAGCTGCTGGTGTTGGTCCACTGTGTTTTATCAAGGGCAGGGTCAATGCAGCTAGCTATCAGGAGCACTTCATGCTTCCATCTGCTGAAAAGCTTTATGGAGATAAGTTTTTCAGCACGACCTGGCACCTGCTCACAGTGCCAAAACCACTGGTAAATGGTTTACTGACCATGGTATTACTGTGCTCAATTGGCCTGCCAACTCTCCTGACCTGAACCCCATAGAGAATCTGTGGGATATTGTGGAGAGAAAGTTGAGAGACGCAAGACCCAACACTCTGGATGAGCTTAAGGCCGCTATCGAAGCATCCTGGGCCTCCATAACACCTCAGCAGTGCCACAGGCTGATTGCCTCCATGCCACGCCGCATTGAAGCAGTCATTTCTGCAAAAGGATTCCCGACCAAGTATTGAGTGCATAACTGAACATAATTATTTGAAGGTTGACTTTTTTTGTATTAAAAACACTTTTCTTTTATTGGTCGGATGAAATATGCAAATTTTTGGGGTTTTCATGAGCTGTATGCCAAAATCATCAGTATTAAAACAATAAAAGACCTGAAATATTTCAGTTGGTGTGCAATGAATCTAAAATATATGAAAGTTTAATTTTTATCATTACATTATGGAAAATAATGAACTTTATCACAATATGCTAATTTTTTGAGAAGGACCTGTAATGTAACACTAACGCTAGCCAAAGGATAACAGAAAAAAACAAATGCTGTGTTAATTGTGTTAAATATTTTTAACACGTTAAACTGGACAAAATTAATCGCACACATAAACTCGCTAATTTTGATAGCACTAGTTTGTGTTTCAGAGAGAGTTTGTACCTGTTACAGGAGACACAGATGTGATCGCTGGAGATTCAACTGATGAGAATGAAGATGTTGTTCTGTGATAGTCTGTCTCTAAAACACAGAAAAGTCAGTGTCACAAACAAAATGTTTTATATTTTCTTCACTCACACATACTTCACTTCCCTTTTCTCAAAGACGCTGATGTTTTTCACACATTACTTAACCATCAGACATGCTTCCCACACAAAACCACAAACAGTCGCCTTTGAGCATCTTGAAACTGTCAGGAGGATTGGAAGTGTTGCTGATACAGTGATGATCTCTTTGCTAAGTACTTTTGCATATGCATGCTGCTGTTAACTAGCAGTTATCTGTGAGAGTTAAATTGACACTTTTTAGTGAACTCTCAGTATATACTCACATTACTAACACAGTATAAATATTAAATGCTAATTGACCAATTTAAGACAATCAGTTTCCTGAAATGAAGTGAGTTAACACAGGTTTTAATTCAGTGCAGGGTGTTATTACAGTAACATTGTAAAGTAGATTACAGTAAAGAACTGTAAATTCACAGCTGCTCTTGTTTTGACTGTTCTGTTGTGTTTTTACAGTACAGTTTTAGTTTATGATTTACGTTTGAGATGAGGATGAATGTACAAGGTTTATTAACACAATGATTTTTTTCTTCTTCTTAGAACCATTTAATAATGTAAAGAATCTTTTTCCACCATAAAGAACCTTTTGTGCAATGGATGAATGGATGTATAATGTTCTTCATGGAACCATCAATGCCAAAAAAGCACCTTTATTTTAACAGTGCAGAGCAAACATGAGATCTTTATCATTATAAAGTCACTTGAACTCATGTTAAATTTTTACTATAGACTCTTAGTTTGCATTATATTGCATTTGTTCCTGATTTCATTTCCTGTGCTTATGTGATGTTTCAAATTTAGTTCATTATGTGCGTGTATATATAGCCTGTTGTTGTTCCTTATAGTTTGTAACTCTTCACTGAAAATGTTCTTTGGGGAGCCAAAAAAATTGCTCTTCTATGGCATCACTGAAGAAAAACAACAACAACAACAACAAAAACCTTTTAGAACCATTATTTTAAGAGCGTGGTTATTGATTTTATCTTTCATCATCTAGAGTTGTTCAGTTTTATTATTATCATTATCGTGATGTTGTGGAGATCATCATGGGTTTGAGGCTCTCAGTTACTCACCTCTTATAACCTTCAGATTCACTTCAGTGTGGAAATCTTTTTTTCTAGTTCTATCAACTCCACACTGGTACGTCCCAGAATCCAGTTCAGTCAGATTTCTGATGGTCACATTGAAGACTGCTGATCTTGTGTCGTCATACAGAGAGAATCTTCCATCATGAAAGAATTTATCTTTCTCATCAGTCCTGATGAGGTCAGAGCACCATCCAGACTTTGGTTTATTTGTCTTCTTTCCTCTACAAAAATACTTTGCTTTTGCTGTATCTTCTTTATTGTATTTGCATGTGATGTTGACTTCAGACCCTGAATATCCTGTTACGCTCATGGACCTCACGACACCTACAACAAAACAATATCTTAATATATCACATATTACAAGAACAAATGCGAACTTTCAGATTAAATTAGGCTACTGCTTCTTAAAGTCACTAGAACAACATGAACTGAAGTGAAAGACTCTCCTCATCAAATCTGTGCTGTTTTTAGTGATTTACTCTGAGTTCAGATTCTTACCAGGAATCATCAGCAGAGTGAAAGTCAAGATGATCTTCATTCTTCTCTCTTATTAAATGATCTTCTCTGTTGTCAGTAGATTCAGTTCTTCTGAAGCTCTCGATGTGTGTTCAGAAGACTTTTGAGTGTTTCTTTCCTGGTTACATGTTTAACATGAAGTGCTGAATGTGACGCCCACTTCCTCTGAGAGAGAGAGAGAGAGAGAGAGAGAGAGAGAGAGAGAGAGATTAATAAATCGGGAAGTGAAACTAATACTTCACACATGCTTAATTTGACAGTGACATCTGATGGACACACACGTAACAGCAGCGATTCCCATTGTAACTATAAGTGCAGGTTTGACTAATAAGGTTTATATCACAGTGAGATATGGCAGACAGAACAGGAAAGAGGAAAGTATAATAAAGTCCAGGGATAAAAACAGAGCCACCCTTAAGGAGAGGATTCCAGGTTCTCCACAAAAAAAAAAAAGTCCAGGAGGGTGGTGAAGAGGAGGTGAAACAGGGAAGGGATGGAGGGCCAGGGTCGTGTAGTGGAAGATACTGAGGTGAAGCAGACAGGGTCCATGGTGAAGAGAACGAGCTCAGAGAGTTTAAAGGCTGTAACAGAGGTGATGGGAGGCACACAGTGGGATGATTCAAGGATGGTTTTAGTGGCTTTGACAGGGTGTACAGAGAGTCCAAAGGTGGCCTCCTTGGCCATAACACAGGGCAGGAAGAGGTTTCAGAGAAGGCAGACAAAGGGTTCAAGAGCAGACGTTGCTGCCCCGGGACGAGCAGAAGAGCGTACAGCCCAAATGCACAAGATGGCAGTTGCCATTACCAGTGACAGATTATGACATACTAAATGTTTACCTCTAAATATGTGCCATTTATCATCTTTAATACCGTTGTAACGAGTGGCTGTTACAAAGCACACAACAACAAAGTATCCAAAAGAAAATACTTTTTTATAAAAGAAAACAAACACGAATGAGTTCACAGGGGAAATAACTGAGAAACACAACCACTATACCATTAACAACACAGGACAAAGAACAAGCTGAAACTGAGGGCTTATCAGAGCAAACAAAAGAGCTAATGAGATCATTAACAAGACAACAGGTGAACAGGATCAAGCAACAAAACACTGGGAAACTAGCTCAAACTGGCAAACAGAAACACATGACAAGAGTAGTGTAAACACTAGATGACTGTATAGCCCTATATATAAATACTGTATATAAACAGATGGTGTGTTTCCTAACTGCAGCAAAGGTTTTGTTTTCAGACATAATTACTTACTTGTATAAGGTTTTGCATTTGGATATATGTTAAAGACTACTCTTAGTTTTTTTTTCTTTTCTTTTCTTTTCTTGTGTCTGTTGATTTTCAAAATATATTTGAGTGTTTAGCCTACATACCATGAACAGAGACGGGGTCTGCGGTCGAGTCATGTCTCTCCTGTTTGAAAAACTCCATCACAAATCCATCAGCAATTGACAAATTCACATTCAAGTAGCTTTATTGACATGGTAAAAAGGATTTATACTGCCAAAACATGACAGTGCTCTGATCCAGCAGTGTTGAGAACTGTCACATTTACACACAATAATAGGCAGTGAATGACAGCGCTCCGATCAGTTCAGTTGGGCGATGCTGCGTTTTCATGTCTCGCTCAGGGTGGGGGTGGGATTTCTTGTTCTGTGTGAAGATTGAGGAGCATTGCCTCCCACTCCCAAAAATGTATATACACAGGGGCAAATGAGCTTAACAAGATAATGAGGTAACAAGACACATCTGGGGGAGACGATCAGGGAGAAATCAACATGAAAAACTACAACACAGAACAGGACACAGGGATTATAACAAAGTCCAAGTACAAACACAGAGAACATGACATGATTAATAACAGTACAATATGAAAATGATTTTGCATTACAAGTTTTCTGAAATGTTAAAATATGTAAATGGAGTATTATATAATTAAATATGCACAAATTTGCATATATTTCCAAAAGTTAAAGGTTTTTACAGAGGGTGTTTTGTATTTCTCTCTTTTTTATCATCAATTAATCATAAAATACTGTCAACAGCCAGAGGGGAAAGAAACAGATTCACCATATTTTTAAGAGTAAAGTCAGTGTGATCTCCTGCTGGTGGAAGAGAGTCGTTCAGGTGTTCAGCACCGCGGACAGCAGCTGATCTGCAGCACATGACTGAGATTCATCACCACACACACACACACACACANACACACACACACACACACACACACACACACACACACAGTCTGTTCAGATGAGCTCCTGTTCTCATAGACGTCACATTACACTTCTTATGATGAATTACTGACCATCACTGACACATTACATAAATCAACAAATTATAAATCAGTTTATTTGGAAAGATTGTGTAGAGAACAGATTATAGTGTCTGATACTGAGAGATCAAACAGGTTTTCATGTTCTCTATCCACCTTATTTTTAACATATAAGAGCGAGCAGAGAAGTTTCGCACATTCACAGAAAACAGCTTACTTCTGCGCTGCAAAATAAGGTGGATAATGAGGTAATAATTCAAAACAGAAGGTTGAAATAATGTATCATAATGAAAATGATAAAGATACAAAATATAGCGTGAAATATACCATATACAAATAAGATAATGTAGATTTCAGATCATCAGAGGTTCATCAGATGAAGTCTGAGTCTGATTGCTGCTTCTGTCACTTTAACAGGCAGTTGTGGATTCAGCACCACGGACAGCAGCTGTCAATCAAACTCCAGCATCACTGATGACAGTTTAACAACACAAACTGAGCTGAGAATTGACTTTATCTGCTTCCTTTGCTTCATCTTTAACTTTGGTTTGTAAAATATATTCATGAACAATGAGTCCATGTAATTATCAAATATTATTCCAGTGTTTAATTCCTCCAGATTGACTCTTTCATTTCAAACTCACAGTAGGTGTAAATCAGTGTCTTAATGTCATAATTTATACATTTACATTTACATTTATGCATTTGGCAGACGCTTTTATCCAAAGCGACTTACATTGCATTATACTATACATTTGTATCCGAGTATGTGCAATCCCTGGGATCAAACCCATGACCTTGGCATTGCTAGTGCCATGCTCTAACCACTGAGCTACAGGAGAGCTTGTTAAAAATTAATTAATCAGAACAGAACAGATTCAGAACAAGAAACAAGCATCTACTCTATCAACTACCACACCATAACCTACACAAAGATTGTTTACAGAAAAAGTTTGAAAGTTTGAACTAAATTGTCATATTCAATATGCTTGTGCAAGTATATAACAATTAGTTCAAACTTTGACCTGTTGAGGGCAGTAATACACTTAGTAGTGTCTACACTGCTGGAATTCTAATAGAGAAGAAGAAGAACAGAGCTAGTTCAAGATGAGCATTTACGGTTAAAATGTATAAAATATATATATTTTTTTAGAAAATGAGCAATGTTTTCTCTAGATAAGACACGTGTTCCTCGATCTGGTATCGTTTAAAGCCCTTTGAAGCTGCAATGAAACTGTAATTTTGACCTTCAACCGTTTGGGCTCCAGTGAAGTCCACTATACGGAGAAAAATCCTGGAATGTTTTCATCAAAAACCTTAATTTCTTTTCACTGAAGAAAGAAAGACATGAACATCTTAGATGATGACATGGGGGTGAGTAAATTATCAGGACATTTTTATTTGAAAGTGAACTAATCCTTTAACAGGCATTAACACATATTTACCACTAGATGGAGCCAGAGGTGTGAATAAGACATTTGTGTTTGTGTTTTCAGTCTCAGACAATCTCAAGAAATCTTTTCAGACCATGTATTAGTTTAATGTCTTTGTCTCTATTTAAATGAAAGTAAGGAATTTCACAAAATGGTAGTTTTCATCCAGTTTCTGAAACGTTGCAGTTTGCATAATAAATCTATTCATGGAATGAGTTAATTTTACCATTTACCAATTTTTTTAAAGACCTGTCAATCATCCCATTGCATAGTGGGGCAAGTTTTGCATGCAGTATTCACATTTCTTTCAGAAAATGTACATATACTTTGATATAGGCCTAATGTTCGAGTCCTTTTTATACTTCACAAGTTTTAGAGCAAAATGTTTCATATACTAATGTATACACTGTATAATGAGGCATTTCATAATTGATCACAGTCAGTTAACAGTGTTGTTTGAATCTGTAAAGATATTGAGATTCACGAGCCTCAGCATGACCGTTAGTTAAAGCGCTGCTGTCAAGATCAAATAAAGTACCATAAAAGTCATTCATACGCTTTGTGGTGTTTTTCAAGTGTTCTCAATACATACAACAAGTTTGTGTGAGAAACAGATCTAAATGTAATTGATTACTCACAGAAAATCTTCTTCTCCTATGGAAGCATACGTGTAGCAAATTTCAATTTGAAATGTAATATGTAAAATGGCAAGGCATTTCTGTATTTGAATTTACATTTTCCATACCATATGTGCAATGTTCGGAGCAAAATGATTAAAAAATTTAAAATTTAATTAACATTTGCTATTTCCTAACATAGTTTTAACATATAATTTAAACATATTTTAACGCTTTATAAGTTGCAAAATTAAAATGAAAATGTATTACAGAAATGGTTATATATATTTAACATGTTCAAGCAAAAATTGTAGCAAAATGATCATTTAAATGTTATATTTTCTTAATTGCATTTGCACTCACAGTTAAGACATTTGCGATTGCATTTTCATTAAATGTCCCGCAATGAATGTAGCAAAATTCAATGTGGGTTTGAAAATGCATTTCGAGCCGATCACGACCCCGCCCCGCCCTGTCAATCACTGCGTCAAGGCGGGGCCAGTTGTTGGAAACATGCGGCAGCAGAGCTAAGAAGAGCGAGGCATAAACTGATGAAGCTGAGCAAGAACAGAGAAATGTCGATGTTTCAATTGACTATATGCACGGTTACTTCCTGGTTTTTTACAGCTTGGGCATTTCCGGTGAACTGTAGGCTGTCATTCTGTACTCGCTGTACATCGACACAAAACCACCAGGTTGCCTTTTTTAATGTTGTATTTATATTGTAATGCAGTTATCACACTTACCGAATTTGCCAATAAACCAGTTTTATTGATAGCAATTAAGATGAAGCTAATGGGAACGTTTGAATAAGAAACACAGTGTTTGTTATTAGACGCACACACGCAACATTTTTCCAGCACTTTAAATGTTATTTTTAATTTGATGACCAAAAATATTTGTTCATCCTTCTGAGATTGTCCCCATTTCTAAACCAAACGTTTCAAGATATAGGAAATACAACATTTGATAGAAAACACTATCATTAAAAAATAAAAAGCACATTAATTAATAACCACTTTAACCAGCAGATGGCGGCAGAGGAGCATTATTATTAGACGTTTCATGTAATATTGTTTCCACACTTTTCACTTTTGAAAAAATATGAAACATCATAAAATCAATAGGTTTAAAAATAAATGTCAAGATTAAGTAAGAAGTACTCACAAAGTCTCATGGAAAACTAACTTTTCTTGTCCACGAATTACACAGAAAACCGGCTCTCCCTCCCTTAAAGGTGCTCTAAGCGATCCTGGGTGGAGTAACTTTCTGTTGACGTTCGAAGTGTTGTCAAACAAAACAGAGGCTAGCTAGACCCTCCCTCCTCCTCCTCCTTCCCCTCCCCTCCCCTCCCCTCCGTGCTTCCTGAAACAGTCATGAACGCGCATTTAAAATCATTCTTGTTGGTTATTGGCTGGAGCATGTTTATTATGTTTCGTGGTCCAGGCTGCACCAGTTTGTTTTTATTGCCGTTTTTGGAGCTTGTGGCGACTACAGAGACCGCGTTTTTTTACAGTGTGTTCAGGGGACAGGCAGCTGGCGGATAGTGAGGAGATGTTTGCTGTATGTGACAAAAATGTTTTGGCCTAAAAACGCGTGACATCGCTTAGAGCGCCTTTAATCACCGACTGAAGCTGTCAGTCAGTGCAGCACAAGATCACTGATTTTGGCATACTTCTGAAAGCTCTCATTTTGTTCAATGAATCTAAGTGCACAATAAACCCGTAGTTTACAGTGTGTCGACTTTTTTTTATTTTTTATAAAATTTTGCTGAGGATATTTTTCCCTCTGCATATTTGTCTTATGTTTGAATAACTAAATTAACGCTATATTCTGATTATAAACTAAGTACTATTGATTTTGTTAAAGGTAACTCAGGACATTGAAGACAAGTGACGTTTCACAGGAAGTCTTCCAGCTGGCTTATATTCTTGCATAAGTTGAAGAACGTCCCGTGCATACGGTCCATTGGTACTAAGGGGCACTTCGGTAAAGTTGGTTTTATATTCGCACATTCGGACATCCGTATTCAATAGCTTGTTAATCACACTACATTGGACATTCAGTGGACATTCACAAGTAAATATGCCATTAAAACAATACTTGCCTATTTTGATCGACTGTGAAAAATGTTGTAAGTTGACAATCGTTGGTTGTCAATATCATGTCGCTGCTTAAAATTCGCAAACATTAATTTATTGCACATTTATTGGAAAGTCTGAATTTATCAGGAGTCCGAATGTGCGAATATAAAACCAACTTTACCCAAGTCTAAGGGGCCCAAATGGGCCAAGAAAATATCTACACACCATCACACCACCAGCACCTGTTCATATCAGACCACAGTGCTTTCTGTGTGAAAGATGGGCTTAGAACTCACCAGAGATATTTTTGGGAACAGAAATTATTATTATTACTATTATTATAAATAACACTCATTAGCATATTGACTACACGTCGTTTAATTAATAGACCAATAAATGATGCATAAACAGTAACCAGAACGATAAAAACATACAACCAAACTGATAGAGCAAGCAATAATCTCGGACAGCTTGTCTAAGATTATTTCTACGAGTAAAGGAACCTGTTGTAAAGCACCGCTCACTCGACGCGTCTGTTTCAGCACTTCTACAGACACGCGGGCGCGCTCACCTCACGATAAGGTGCACGAGCGCCAGGCGCGCTCTCTACGAGTCGTCCTAACCATAAATATCTATGCTTCTAATAACGTACTGGTCATAACTGATGGACGCGCATAATCTTCAGAAACATCGACATTTCTCTGTTCTTGCTCAGCTTCATCAGTTTATGCCTCGCTCTTCTTAGCTCTGCTGACGCATGTTTCCAACACCTGGCCCCGCCTTGACGCAGTGATTGACAGGGCGGGGCGGGGTCGTGATCGGCTCGAAATGCATTTTCAAATCCACATTGAATTTTGCAACATTCATTGCGGGACATTTAATGAAAAATGAAAGTGTCTTAACTGTGAGTGCAAATGCAATTAAGAAAAAATAACATTTAAATGATCGTTTTGCTACAATTTTTGCTTGAACATGTTAAATATATATAACCATTTCTGTAATACATTTTCATTTTAATTTTGCAATTTATAAAGCGTTAAAATATGTTTAAATTATATGTTAAAACTATGTTAGGAAATAGCATATGTTAATTATATTTTTAAATTTTTTAATCATTTTGCTCCGAACATTGCACATATGGCATGGAAAATGTAAATTCAAATACAGAAATGCTTTGCCATTTTACATATTACATTTCAAATTGAAATTTGCTACACATATGCTTCCATTCCTTCTCTATGGAAGAGGATACAATGGCTTAATTCACCATTAGAGCAATAATAAAAAAATAAAACCATCTCGAGATTAAAGTTGTTAAATTTCGAGAAAAAAGTCGTTAAATTACGAGAACAAATTCGTTAAATTATGACATTTTTCTCATAATTTAACGAATTTGTTCTCGTAATTTAACGACTTTTTTCTCATAATTTAATGAGTTTATTCTCAACATTTTATCTCGACTTTTTTCTCGAAATTTAAC
>RJVU01017965.1:1049995-1083274 GCA_003731715.1 Anabarilius grahami
AACAGCCAGGCACTCGGAGACACGGCGTAGTTGGGACAGCGTTCCCATAACGTCATTTCGACGTAGCGTTGATGTTCCCACGAAAGGGAACGTCTCGGGTTACGAGTGTAACCCTTGTTCCCTGAGTAAGGGAACGAGACGCTACGTCACGTTGCCGTACCTCCTACATACCTGGAGCGCTTTGCTTCAGACATACCACAGAAGCTGGCGTTCTCTGTGTTCGGGTATGTTTTATAGCTTCCTGATCCGTGACGTCACCCGCCTCTGACGTCACGTCTTTCTCATTGGTTGGATACAGAGGTGCTTCACGAACACAAAATACAGAGTGTTCCCATAACGTCATTTCGACGTAGCGTCTCGTTCCCTTACTCAGGGAACAAGGGTTACACTCGTAACCCGAGACATTTTCCCAGGAGGTCTCCCATCCAGGTACTGACCAGGCTCAGACCTGCTTAGCTTCAGTGGGCAACCAGTCTTGGGCTATTGGGTGATATGGCTGCTGGCATTTCAAATACAATGTAAAAAGTGTAAATGATCTCTCTGATTCTACAACTTTAACAGCTTTGGGCAATAAACAAGGAATAATAGCAAAGAATATAAATGTTTATTTTTCATTGAATAAAATATATGATTCTACAGTAAAACTCTTACATCATAAAAATGACCTCAGTTCCAACAGAGCAAGAATGAACTAAAAACAACATCAGTAAAAGTCTCTTGCATGTACAAAACAAAATCAGGTCAAAGATAATCAATATTCAGAGAGACGAGAAAGAGAAAACATTTAAACAGCTGCTCTTAAAGAGACTTTACATTTACATTTATGCATTTGGCAGATGCTTTTATCCAAAGCGACTTACATTGCATTATACTATACATTTGTATCTGAGTATGTGCAATCCCTGGGATCGAACCCATGACCTTGGCATTGCTAGTGCCATGCTCTAACCACTGAGCTACAGGAAAGCTTTATTAACTTTATTAACTATATCTCTGCATTTGGAGTGGAAACTTTACAGTTTATTCTATAAGTGTCACTCAGTGGTTTTATTTCCTGTTTTTATCACACCCTCAGATAAACTGAGAGGACAAACTCTGTACACACACCAGTAAACCTCTGACACAACTGCTATTTTAAACATGTGAAAGAAGAAACATGATCAGCAGTGGAAACTTTAAAGTGTCTCATGATTCAACAGACTGAACGACCCTGATCAGTAAAACTTCTGTTTAACACAAAACTATGGATTATGAAGAGATTTTTATCAATGAACTGTACACGTAAGCAATACTGTTAGTAAAGTGTGCTGATCTGTGATCTGTTATAAGTGAGTTAGTTGAGTCTCATGCGGTGACTGACCGTGGCGTAATCAGAGTGAATCTGGTCCTTACTGAAGGAGACTGTAGCGTCACTGAGAGACTCTTCATGCTTCTGGAAACTGACAGACGCGTAAATGAGCTCAGCAGAGGGGATTGTGGGTAATTCATCATGACTGTTAATTTGAGCTGATCCAGGATCTGTGAGAGAATCACGTCTGCTGTCTGCACATGATGACTGAACATGGAGAAAATAGAGAGAAAATGTACATTAAAACGAGAAATGATCTCATAAGCACAATATTTATACACAAAATCTGACTCACCGTTGTATTTTTCTCTCTCTTTCTCTTGTCTGAAGTCGAGGTTCTTCCTAATAACCCAAAACAAAATGATTCAATCAGTAAGAGAAAGACAAACTAGATCAAACTGGAGACAAACAGCAGCATCTGAGACAGAAACTCATTGAGTCAGTGAAATTTTGAGACACTACAATAACTAATTATTAATAAATGATCAAACCTCTTCTCTTGTGTCTTAATTTACACACAGTCGCAGTGAATCCACCAATCAGCAGCAGAATCACACACACACAAATAATGATGATCATGGAGAAATCTGAAAATAAAACAGTTAATTAACATTCACACATTAGGAAATACATTCGATTGACTATTAACTGGTCGAATGAGACTAAATTATGGGGAAAATTTGCACATTTTAGTCTCTCTTCAGTCGACCTCTAGTCTCACTGTTGATTTCCTGAATAGAGACCATTAATTCTTCACAGTCAAATTAACCTGAGACTGAACCTTCAGCTCATTTCTGTGGTTTTGACATGAAATGAAAATACCCTCAAACACTAACAAACTGCACCTCCTGAGCAATGTCATAAAATGAGATGCAAAGTTTTCATAAGCAATTGATGGAATATATGGAGTTTTTCTCTAAGAGATTATAAGAGTTTCTATAAGAGATTAAACATTAAAACACTCAAAACTGGGAAAATACATAAAATAGTACAGGTTTGGAATAAAGTCCCATAAAAGATCCAGATGTCAGAATCAGAAAGAGGTTTATTGCCAAGTATGTTTGCACATACAAGGAATTTGTTTTGGTGACAGAACAAATGTGCAGTATAGGTCAATGATTTTATCTAGTGAAGATACATTTTTATATTAATATCTACTTAGTTGAATGAAATAATAGAACAGAGCATCAGTGCATCCACTTTAAGAGCAACAAAATCAATATTGTATATTAAAGTCAGACTCAGTGATTGTTCAAGTGTCCATATTTGATAATGCAAATAAATGCAACTCTTACCTTTATCCTTATCCTTGTTGACCTTTAAGTGCACTTTAGTGGTGACATGTGCTCCACACCAGTATATCCCAGAATCCTCTTCTCTCAGATCAGTGATGTTCACAGTAAAGACTCCAGTAGAAGCTTCATCACTGAAAGAGAATCGATCATCTCTGATCGTCTCCAATGAAACTCCATCCTTCACACACATGGAGGGTTCATGTGCTTTGCAGAAGAGTTTCTGATGTTCATCATGATGTTTGCACTGGATTGACATGTCGTCTCCTTCATACTTAGTCAAGTTCAGCTCTGGAAATGATGAGAAATAGAAGAACATCAATTCACAGCCATAGTTTGACATATTCAGATGATAAACCTTCCTCACCCTCGTTCATGATGACGATCAGATGAGTGTAAAGATAATTCACGTCTCTCTCTAATGTCACTGCACACCAGTATTTCCCAGCATCCTCTGCTGTCAGTCCAGTGATGGTCCCAGTGAAGACACTTGCAGTGACGTCATCACTCAGAGTCAATCTGTCAGTCTTGGTCTCTTTCTCTTCATTGAGAGTATTTCTATCTCTTGTGGAGCACTTCCCCTTACAGAGAGACTTTGACTTTGATTTATAGATTGAATCATAAGGGCAGATGATCTCAGCAGATTCTCCTTCACGTCTCACTACTGGAGCCACTGCAAACAAACAAACACAGACATTTAACACACATGATTCTGAATAGACTGTATTTACTACAATGAAATCCTCTGAATTCACTCACTGATGAGGTTGAGCTGAATTTTGGTGTTCAGGGAGATGAAAGTCAAATGTGTGTCTCTGGTTTCTGCTCCACACCAGTAAACTCCAGCATCTCTCACGCTCACATTACTGATGCTCACTGTAAAAACTCTCTCTTCATTTCTCTCAGATGAACCATTCATTTCTGTCACTGTAGATGTGCTGATGTTTTGACAGATGTGATTATCATCCTCTTTGCAGAAATGAACTTTATGTTCCTCTGGGATCTGACAGCTGATGTTGACTTCTTCACCAAGATGAGCAGATTCAGTCACAAACGTTACATCTGTAAACCAAGAGAAATTACATTAAAATCAGATCAGACACTTCAAACATACAAGATACAGTATTTCATGTTCCTCACCGTCTGTGACGATCAGCTGAAGTTCAGTGAAGCTCTCAGTATAGTGAGACACATTCACTCCACACCTGTATGTTCCTGCATCTGCAGCTTTCAGCTCTCTAAAAAACACCATCAAGACTCCTGCTCTGGTGTCGTCATATAAAGAAACATCTCCATTCTCCATCCATTCATCCTGAACTCCTGGATTCTTCCTCTCTGAACATCCATCTGATTCTTTATGTATGTATTTTGGATTGGTTTTGTATTGAGGATGTTCACACTTGATCATCATACGACCTCCTGAGTATCCGCTCACTCTAGACACTTTATCTGTCAATCACAAATATCTGACCGAATCAGTGTCTTCACCAAATATGAAATCCAGCAAATCCTGAATAAGCAAACTGACTATGTGAACTTACTAGGTGACATTGATAGTTTGTTCTACTCACCCATAACATGTAGATGAACAGTATTAATAATGGAGTAACTGTACGATTGTCTGTTGATCCAAACTCCACATAAATAAACTCCTCCATCATCTGGTGTCACAGCAGTAATTCTCACACTGAAGAAGTTTTTATGTCTGTCATCAGAAATATTTAATCTTTCTATCTTATACCATTTGCTATAAATCATCTCAATAGAGTCTTTTCCTTCTTTGAATATGATCTTGATATCATTAATATGATTCTGTGAATATTCACAGCTGAAGCTGTAAGTTTCTCCAATATTCACCATCACTTTCTTTGACTCTTTACAATAATAATCTGTAATTGACAAAATAAAGAAACAGATTTCACATACATAAAAGCTTTAAAATTATCAATACTTGCACTATACAAAGACTTTGATCATAAAATGACTGACCTTCTATCACTTTCAAAGTCATATTGATGGACCATTTGCCATGAACCCCAATCTGGTAAGTTCCAGCATCTTGTGTGTTCAGTTCTCTAATGTAGATCATGAGGTTTCTATATTCATTGCAAAATAAAATGAATCTTCCTTCATTAATCCAGTGATCATGTTTCTTATAATTTATTATTGTTCCCCTCTCAGATAATTTGGCCATATTCTTAGCAGAGTCACTGTACCAAACCTTCTGTGTATCAACAAGAAGACTTCCTCCAGAATATCCAGTGACTCTAAAGCATCTCACTGCACCTGTCAATCAGATTGATACTGTGATCAGAAACCTCATGAACAGAAAACAGCATCATTACTGCATGATGAAAGAGAAAAGCTCTGACCTGAGATCAGGTAGAAAGTGAAGAAGATGAGGAGGATCTTCATTGTGAGTTGAGTTCAGTCTTCTTTATGCTGAATGTTCTCTGTGTGAATCTCTCTGTCTCTACATCTGTCTGCTTTAGTTACTTCCTCTTTATTCAGCTCTTTATCAGTAATGAGCAGCTTTACTGGCCCCTCCCACCATCAGCACTGACTGAATATTACATTAATCACACTGAAAGAGCGCCACCTAGTGGAGGATACAGTGTCTGATACTGAGAGATCATACAGGGTTCATCTTCTCTATATAAGGACTACTGACACTGAAGATTATTGATCAGTGTTATTTAAATCTTCCACTAGAGGGCGACAGTATAATTTACATGTGATGTGTCTATAGGGGGCCTCAGTAAACTTATAAAGGCAGCTTCAAGGTTAAAATAATTTAAAATAAAGAGAAAATGCTAAAAATGCAAGATACTGTAGTAAAAAATATACCACATACAACTGACATAATTCATATATCATGCAGAGTTGGCTCAATACCACAATTTTGGCTTCGGTACGGTACCACACCAGAGTATCAATATTAAATCAATATCAGGGTCTGAATTTCAGCAGAGGTATTGTGCATAAATGTACTCATTTCCAGCAGTTTTTTTTGTTTTTTTTTGTTTAGAATGCAGGAAATTACTGCAAATATTTATTACTGTATTGTTCTGAATATAAGACAAAGATTTTTGGTTTTAGTTTTTTTTCTTGGAAATACATCCTAAAAAAATGGCATTGTCTTATATTCAGGGTCTAGACTTTTACATGTCAATAATGCACCCACAACAATAGGCAGCACCAAATATGTGTAAAACGAGTGGTTTACCGGTAGTTTACAGTGCCAGGGAACCTCATGATGGCGAATGAGCGGTTCAAAAGTGGGACAAGTGAACCAGCAACTGAGGAGAGGTTATGATGCAAACTTTAAACTCATGGTGATAAACGCAACGGAGCCTTCAAACAACTCTCATTAAACATACAAGAAACATGGTGTTTCACAATGTAAACAGTCCTAAAAATGCTAATAGTCAAAGAAAAGCTTACTGTGGTCCTAAAAGTAGCCTCTTCAAAGAAATTGACAGGCAAGTGTTCCAGTACATAGCTGAAAAATAAATGAGGGGCTGCCCATAACCAGATCCATCACTCAGCTGAAGGCACTGGATATCACCAATGAGCTTAACATACCCACCAGCGAGCCCCTCATTTCTTATTTACTGACACATAATGTGGTGTAATGAATTAGCATTACACCGAAGAACAAGTCTTGCCCAGCGATTGCCCTCCGACTTCAGCGAGAAACTGCTGTGTTTTCAGCGCTATGTGATCGGCCAAAGGAAAAAATCATTCATATCTCCTGTTTCAGATAGGTAATGTGAATCAAACACTTGTGTTTCTGACATGCCAACATCCATCACTGTACATAAAAAGATGAGAAATCAGTCACTGGAAATCTACTGTAAATGAGAACTACAGGTTATTTATAGGCAGCGGCTAGATGGTATATAATGATAGATAGCTAGACAGCAATATATTCTATTTACACTTAGTGACAATAGCAGCATTTTCTAAGCGATATGATATTTAGGTGAAAATAGCAATAGATTCTATTTACATCATGTAAAAGTATCAGTTCTTTGCAATATGAGTAAATAGTAATTAGATGCTATCTTCACTGTAAAACTCAATAAGTTCAGAATACTCAAAACATTTAAGTTAACTAACTTTTTTTTTTTTAAGTTAGTAGAACTTTATTTTTTGTGACAAGTGGGGCGGGGCCGAGAGCCATGGAAGTGGAGCAAGGCCAGTGTGGTGCACAGGTGTCTCTCATTAGCAATCACAGCACTGGTATTGGTTATATGTTAGTTAGCAAAAAAACATGGTATTATAACTATCAAAGAGACTGTCAATATATACTTGCATGTATGAAATCAAACAACATACAGTATATATGGTCTTAAATGTTTTGCAGCCCATCCTCAACCTAACCACACGGTCTACTCTTCACCAGAATGGTAACCCTACAAAACTAACATAACAAAACCCCCTGTCAATCCCAACATAACACAACATTAAACACTAACTTATGTCTCCCTATGTTAATCTTATGCAAAAACACACAAAATAACACTTAATTTCAACATTTATACAGTCTGATGCAAAGCATGCTGGGAATTAGAAATCTGCTGCAACTCAACTCAATCATATTAAGTTCACCTTGCCACAATTAAATTTTGAGTTCACACAACTTTTTTTCTGTTAAGTACAATGAACTTGTATTATTATTTGAGTGAAACAAACTAATTTCATTTAATTAATTTCACTGTTCAGTTTTACAGTACACTTGTCACATGACCAACTCTTCTAAATTAGCATAACAAAACATTAATCACTACTAAATCTCCCTTACCATTAATCTTGCACAAAAAACATTATATAACACTTGATTTCAGCATTTACTTTTGCTTTCGAGTGCCATGGTTAAAACAGTTTAGTTTACTAATATGTCAGTGCTGTGAACTCAAAATTAAAAGAAAGTTTTAAATACTCATAACAGTTAATTTAATTGAACTAATTTGTTTAATTTAAGTTTGTCCTACTCAAACGAATTAGGTATTTTGAGCGTTAGGGTTTACAGTGGATACTTCATATTGGCAGATACTATTTGCACTTCAGTGTTTTTGTACATTAACATGATGCAATAATAGCCCAACCAGACATTGGTGGGCGGAGCTAGTGTAACTAGCGTTCGCCAACAAGGGACGATATTTTGCACTTAGTGTAAATAGACACTCTGTTATTTTTATGGCATGCCATAAAGTGTTTATTTTTAAATGTGATTGTTGGTACATTTTACCAGTATTTACCACACTTTCAATACAAAAATATGCAATATGAAAATATGAAAAATATGCAATATGAAAACTTAAAACAGTACATCTTGAAATGGGGGGGTTGTCTTAAATTCAGGGTTGTCTTATATTCAAAACAATATGGTAGTAAATTAAATTAATTAATCTAAATTGAGTTTGTTTTCATAGCTTATTGAGCGTAAATGGTCAAATACACACTAAATTATGTCAAAATGTCCATCTTTGTGAGTATTCACAATAAACACATTTGGCTATGTTTTAAGTGAATGTAAACTGTTTGAGAAAGAAAACACATAACAGTAGGCTACATCGGATCTGTGACAGCATCCTAATATACCTGCTTCTATCTGCCATTAAATACTTTTATTAAAATGTTTAATTTGAATGATGTACTCACCTGTCGATCTCTTAATGTCCTGTACAAGTCAGGATGGTCAAGCAACAGATGCTTGGTGAGGTTTGATGCATTGGCTCCGAAGGCAACACATGATTTATAGCAATGTTTACTTAAGGTCTGTTGGTTTGCCTTTTTCATCTGTTTTATAAGCAAAATTATTCAAAATTTCACTTCTACTGGCCTCTTTTATATTAGTTTTGGGCATGTTGATTGAGATTCACCTGCTTTATCTATTTTGTTTTCTATATTGACACATTTGCTGGTTTCATGTCAGTTTGAGTAGCACACTTTAGAACAGCAGCTGAAGTGAGTAAAATCATGATACCATCTGAAATAAAATATGTACAGATATTTTCCCAGTACCGGTATACTGCACAACCCTAATACCAGGATATGTTGAGATACAAAGGCTGATTAATTCTCCTATACAGAAACATCTTGAGTGATTTCATGTCTTTATTAAATATCATTAACTCTAGAAAAAAAAAAAAAAGGCATGCACGATAAAGATTTTTTTTCAATGCAGCTTTAAACAGGAAAATACTGTAAGAAACATTAACAGTTTTTAGAAGGAAACAGACTTGCAGGTAAAATAATTTATGAGCTTAAAAAAAATTAGCTAAAGTATTTTTTTTCACATTTTGTCACACTCACAACTTAATTACATTGTGTTATAAAACCGAAGTGTACTTAATGTGTTAAAATGACATGAATCTTTTTTTGGTTAACAACTAAATGTGCAGTGGATCTGTAGTTCCCAGCATGGTTTACAATATCTGCATAAGGAGAGTAAATTTAATGATTCAGTTTTATTTTTTGTTTTTCAGTAACAGGAAAGATGTGTTAATGCTTAATGTTCAGTTATGTTGTGCATTTGAAGGAGTTTCTGTAATGTCTTTGAATTTTGTGGTTGTGCTGCAGAGTGGCGCTTGTGTTCAGTGAGTAAAACTGCTAATGTCAGCACTGACAACAGTCTGTTCTTATTTGTTCATTCTGTTTGCATGATGAATGAAACTGCAAGTGATCTCCTGCAGTAACATGCTCTTGCACACTTTGCCTTAAATTAATCCAGATATGTAAAATAAAATATTCAGATATCTGATTATAGTAAAAAACAACTTAAATTGGATCAACATACTGTTAGAAAATTTTAATTAAGTTAAACCGACTACAGCAAATTCATTTGACCTAATCCAACTAAATTGTGTTGACCCAAATGATTTAATTTGAATGAAATAAATTGTGAGTACAAATTTGCTTCAATTAAATTAAGTAAGGGTAATACATTAAAATAATATACATTTCCATTCCATTCAAATACACAGCTGATGTCAGTCGTCAGATCATCAGAGGCTCATCAGCTGAAGTCTGAGTCTGATCGCTGCTTCTGTCACTTTAACAGGCAGTTGTGGATTCAGCACCACGGACAGCAGCTGTCAATCAAACTCCAGCATCACTGATGACAGTTTAACAACACAAACTGAACAAAGAGAGAAATGCTGAGACTTGACTTCATCTGCTCCCTTTGCTTCATCTTTAACTTTGGTTTTAAAATCATCTGCATGAACAATGAGTTCATGTATTAATCAAATATTATATGAAAACTTCCATTCCTGCAAAGTCACTCATTTTTTTTTAAAATAAAGAATGCATGTAAATCAGTTATTTATAACTGATCAAAACAGAACAGAAGAATAAGAAACGAGCATCTACTCTATCAACTACCACACCATAACTTACATATTTCACTAAAACCAAGAAATTTAACAGGCATTAACAAATATTTACCACTAGATGGAGCCAGAGGTTTGAATAAGACCTTTGTTTTTGTGTTTACAGTCTCAGACAAGTTGATGATCTGCTGAAGGTATTTTTTCTCAGACTATTAGTTTAGTGCCTTTGTTAAATTATATCATAACTAAAATAATTTTACTTTATTTCCCCTCAGAAATGTACACATAGTTTGATCGCTTTCAGAACATTTTTTTCCAGAAGATGAATGATAAAAACATTGACAGCCAATCAGAATCCATCCCGCTTTAAACAGCTCGAGCATTTAAAGCGACAGGCGGTACAATTGCAACATGGTTAAAAAGATATCACACTTTGGTGTGGATGCTAAAATAGTTGTTATACTTATCTTTATAGTAGGGCTGTCAAAATTAATACAATGCATGCAATATTTTATTTCATTTTAATGCGTTAAAATTATTTAATGCAATTAATGCAGCATCCATTTTCTTCCATCATCCTTTCGCTAACATTACATTTTATGATCACGCTATCATTCATTCGAAAGTAGTCAAACCATTCAAACGCGATGAGACACAAAAAAGGAACTTAAAACTATATTTACAGACATCAGTGAATCTCCTGTCTGTGTGACACACAACTCATGCTCACAGAAAGCTGCTTCAGAGCACGTCGACTGCATTGAGTTCTCTTTTGCACTTGAACGACACAACACACAAAATATGCCAAAATGCCCGTTTTCTTGAGTATCCTCGTATGCACAACCTTAAATTAGCTGAATAAAGTCTTAAATGACCTTTGTAGCTTTATTAAGGATTAATCTATATTTAATTTATAATTTATGCAGTGAAGTGTTCAATAACTTTATTCAATTTCTTTATATTTCCTATATGTTAGATCAAATATCTAAAATACTGTCTTTATGTTGTTTCTACATTAATGTGGAGGTTAAATGTGAAATTATTACAATATAAAAATATTTCGTTCAAAAGTCAAAAGTCATTTTAAAACGTTAATATTAGGTGCGATTAACCACAATTAATTACAGAAAAATGCATGATTAGTTAATTTTTTGAATGGATTGACAGTTCTATAGTTGTCGTTCTTGGTGTGAGCAGGTCATTTGACTTTTTAACATTTGAAAAGCAAGCAAATATTTTGTAATGGATATTTGTGATAGCAGTTGGTTGGACTTATTAGCAAAAATAATATATAATATTATATATATAAAATATATGTATATATATATATAAATTCACAGTATCTTTTTATGGAGTGGAAAGTCTTTGCCCATCGATACTAAGATAAATATTTCCTGTTTTTATCACACTTGCATGCAGCTCAAAGGTTTCTTGGTTTGACCCACAGAAGATAAATAGAGCAGAAAACCACAAGCTGAAGAGCATCTCAAGTTCATGATCACCATCACTGACCACAGTATCAAACAACCTGCAAACACAAAAAGCTCTTAAGCAAGTGTCTTTATCCTAGTAAAAATAGAAAATACTGAGTTAAAGAGCATTTTCTGAAAATACACACTTTTGATTTTTAAAAATGCTAACAACATCAAATATACAGACTCATATCACTGTTTATCATCTGTTTTCTGTCTGATGATGATCTAACCCATAATATCACAACACGGCATCACTGACATTTGACATTCAGTAATACGAGTTACATCTCTGACAATTATGTTTTTACTGAATTCAGAAAAGCAAACTAACATATTACTCTTACTGCCATATAAAGATACACTTTGATTTTATCCAGAGAGAAAATAATGTTGATAATGATCATCAAAATAAATCAAACCATAAAATTTACAGTAAAACCTGGAGTTGTCGCTTGTTTAAAGTGGTACTGGCTTAAATTTACCAACTTAAACTCAGTCTCTGTTGTTGATTTGTGGGCTCATTTTTTAATTTAGTTTGATCTGAAAAGTAAAATTGTCAAATCACACTGAAAATTTGTTGATTATAAATATTTTCAGTCTGAATCTCATTGATCACTCTCAGTAAATGTTGGAGGTGAATTAGTGAATGATCTGCTCTTAGTCTCTATTGTCTTCTGCTCTCAATGGATGTTGATCTTCTGTCTCTCTCTGTTCAGTCTCATGTGTCTCACTGTGGGTTTCCTGAGTAAGTCTGTTTAATTGAACTGAACTGAGACCCTGAACCTTCACCAGTTTCCTGTGGCTTTGAGCTGGACGGAAAAAACAGCCTGTGCATCACACCAACACAAACAACACCTCCAGCGCTCATGAGACACTTTAAGACACAAAGTTAAACTTTATTTAAGGTGAGAACTACATGATCTGAACCGAGTCACTGCATCTGAAAACAAATACTTCCTTACTATATGTGAAAAACTGTACGCCAAGAGAGTAGCATCTCCAAATATATTCGAAAAACGAGGCGAAAAGTACCCGGATGACCTTCTACTGTGCATTTGATGGACACTTTACTATCCCATGAAGCCACAGGAGAGGATTTATGAATTAAGGTGAAGCGACGCAACTAGGTCACATGATAATGGCAATATAGTGGATGTAGTACGTCCAGATTACATACTATTTAGAATATATTTTAATGGTCGTGAAGTAAGTTCAAACTCAGATGTAGTACCTACTCAGACAGTTTGTGATTTCAGACGCAGCGAGTGTGTCAGAGAAGAGAGACAAGCGATGGATCTCCAGGACTGAAAACCATTGAAGAAGATCAGACTTGTCCAGGAGATGCTTTATAAACTAGTGTCATCTGTGAAAAAAGCAAATCAAATAAACATGACTGGACAAAGTATTCAGAAGCTACTTTAATATAAATGAGAGTATGAATTCATTATTTGAGCAGCCTTACTGGGATCGACAAAATCACATTAATCAACCAGTCATTTTTCTGAAATGTTGGAGTATTTGAAACTTGTCTGAAAACAGTCATTATTTTCTAATTTTATTTCATGATGCATTTAAAAAACAATAAACATTTTACCTTCACCTCAGAAAATTAAAACATAATTATAAAAACTTATAAAAATAAGAAAATTATATATATATATATATATATATATATAATGTCNNATGTCACACACAAAAAAATACCTGACTAATTTAACAACTCTTACAAACCTTGTAAAAGAGTCAGGATATTTAAATATAGCAGAGGAAAAGAGGAACCAGACTCAACTGACATTACAATCAATCTATATATGCTAAATATGATGTGTTTAGACAGTACATGTCTCATATGGTGCTCAGTTTGTTCTGTTTACTGTGAATCAGTCCGAATCTTTTAATGCATCAGTTTATAACATTCTCTGCTCTTGAGAGATGATTGACAGCAGCATATTCACTGTAATCCTGATCATTCCTGAAACTGACACTGTCAGGACAGTCTGATCTCTTGTGGAAATTCACCACTGCGTAATTCAGATCCTCAGCAGATGAGATGCGGCACTGAGAGTCTCCGGAGGCTTTCTCAACTGTAGCAGAGGAATCAGAGGGGCTTGTGGGTAATTGTCTGTGAGTGTCTTTAAGCTCCTTGTAATGAAAACCAGTGTGAGAAACCTGAGAGACAGAACATATTTGTATTAAATAATAACCATTGGAATATTTAATAATATTAACAGCTCTGGAGATCCTCAGTCTTTAAATCATCTGGTAATATATTAATTCTCATTATTGATCAAAACAAATATCTTTTCCCAATCACAGTAATTCTACTAACCGCTTCATTGTTTGCTGGAGTCACATGAGATCTTTTGGAGGAGTCAGTGTCTGTCAAAAACAAGAAAATTAATTGTTTGGTAAATCTCTTCACATTCTCATATTTCTCTATTTTCTCATCTTTAGTTGCAGCCAGCTGGAGGCAACAAATTAGATTTTATGAAAAAAGGGGAAATAAAATGTCTATAAGAATGTAAATGTATAATTTTGATCATTGCCATAAAAGTCCTTTTAAAGTAAAAATGGAAGAAGGACTTTTACTGTTCGACTGACGCCTCCTGCAAACAGTCCAGATCACGATCACGAGTCCAGTGATGATCAGCAGCAGAACCACAGACACACTGACCACCAGAGAAGAGCCTGAAAACACCAGAGACTCTCAATCTGAACCACACAGAAATGAGTGTGTTTGTGTTTCAGAGAGAGTTTGTACCTGTTACAGGAGTCGCAGATGAGATCGCTGGAGATTTAACTGATGATGATGATGATGATGATGTTGTTCTGTGATAGTCTGTCTCTGAAACACAGAGAAGTCAGTGTCACAAACAAATTGTTTTCTTACCTCACTCACACATACTTCACCTCCCTTGACTCACAGACGCTGATGTTTTTCACACTTAACCATCAGACATGCTTCAAACACAAAACCACAAACAGTCGTCTTTGAGCAAACTGTCAGGAGGATTAAAAGTGTTGCTGATACAGTGATGATATCTTTGCTATGTACTTTAGCACATGCATGCTGTTGTTAACCAGCAGTTACTGCAAGAGGTGTGAGTTAAATTGATGTTTTAAAAAACTTTTTTTTTTTTTAACTCAAGAAATAAGTTCACAGTACTACAGTTTTATATTTAATTGCTTTGGTGCAATTTTCACAAGGTAAATTTTCAAAAATCTCAGTACTAATATCACAACAGATCATCAAAAGTGCATCTCTTCTCGTTCAGATTAATACATAAATCATACAGAATGATCTTTTATGAACTGGAGCCCTGCAATCCTACAGCATCCATCACACCAGAGTTTTTCCACAATCTGACTATCATGCCTGGATTTATTCATGCCACGCCAGAGCCTGTTCACGTCATGTCTACCAAGCCAGAGCCTGTTCACGTCATGTCTACCAAGCCAGAGACTGTTCACGCCATGCCTGCCACGCCAGAGCCTGTTCACATCATGTCTACCAAGCCAGAGACTGTTCATGCCATGCCTGCCACACCAGGGCCTGTTCACGTCATGTCTGCCAAGCCAGAGCCTGTTCACATCATGTCTACCAAGCCAGAGACTGTTCACGTCATGTCTGCCACGACAGGGCCTGTTCACGCCACTACTGCCATGCCAAGGCCTGTTCACATCATGCCACCCAGGTCCTCCAGTGCACCAGGACCCTCTGCTCCACGGCCCAGGTCCGGTCATGATCCACAGACCTGGTCCGCCTCTACTCTATAACCCAGATTAGCCATTGCCATGCCGTGGTCCAGGTCCTGTCCCCCTGCATGGGCCTGCCCCTCCATCCCTACCCCAAGACCACCTCCGCTCCACCACCCTCCTGGACTGTCTAGTTTTGGTTAATGTTGGGCATCGGGAGCCGCCCTTAGAGGGGGGATTCTGTAATGTCTTGTTTTGGGTGTTATTGTTCATGTTCATGTTTCATGTTTTATTTTCAAGTTAATGCTTTGTTTCATTGCTTTGCTTGTTATGTGCTCCCATGTCATGTGATTACCTGCTCCTCATGTGATCTTGCCATGTGCTTCCCTTGTGAATGTGTCATGTTGTCATTGGTTGATTTAGTCATGTGGTTATCAGTTCTGTTTTGTGATTGGGTCTTTGTCTCATTGTTCTCAGGTGTGTCTTGTTATCTTATTAGTCTCTTTGTATAAATAGCCCTTATTAGGGCCCGAACACCAATGGTGTGAGGACCCTATTGTAATTGCTCGATCAATTCTTCTTCTTCTCTGAAATTAATCACATTTTTGAGGGCCTAATCATGCTCGAAAACTCATGAAACTTTGCACACCTGTCAGAAGTGTTGAAAATTTACGTCTGATATGGGTCTCAGAATTAGGTGTGGCAAAATGGCTCGATAGCTCCACCTACAAAATTTATTTTAAGTGCCCTTTGCGCTACGTTTCACGTACAGGTATGAAACTCGGTAGACATATGTAACAGCCCAGTACCTACAAAAAAGCCCATGGGTGCAAATTTTGAAAACTCAACAAAATGTTTTTTGCAGTTTTTGCCATTTCCAGACATATTTTAATGAACTCCTCCAAGAGCTTTAATCAGATCAACATCATATTTGGTCAGTCTAATATAAAGGCCTTAGCGATGTTAAATTGTGAATATCTAGAGTTTTCGCTTAAGGGCGTGTGTGTGGCGCTCTGACAAATCTGATGTTTCTCCATGAAACAGGAAGCTTTTGTAAGTCAAGCATACAATATCCAACCTGCCCCAAACTTCATGTGTGATAAGAGTCCCGGCATAAAGACATCTACATGCAAATATTCAGTTAGTCATAGGGCCACCTGCTGGCAACAGGAAATGACATGCTTTACACTGTAATTCACTCCCTGAAACTTCATTTAAATATGCCATGAAGTTCCAAACATACTAGAAACACGTTATATCATGCAACGCTTGGCTAATGTATGCGATTAACTCCACAAAACAGGAAGTTGTTGTAACTCCTGCATACAATGTCCGATCTGCCCCAAACTTCACATGTTTGAGAAGAGTCCTGCCCTGAACACATCTATATGAAAATATTCAGTTATAGCAGTAGCGTCACCCACTGGCAGCAGGAAGTGTCGTGTTTAACACTGTGATGCACTTCTAGCAACATAATAAAATATGCAGTTGAGAGATAAACATGCTAGAAACATTCTAAATCATGCTAGCAACACTTAGCTGAGTGCTAAATCATGCTATTATCATCATGAAACAGGAAGTTCCTGCATACAATGTCCAATCTGCCTCAAACTTCACATGTTTGATAAGTGCCCTGGCCTGAAGATGCCAAAATGTAGTTATAGTCATATCACCACTAGCTGGTAGGAGGAAGTGTGGCACATACAAATGACCGACTTTGTCCTCCTATATTAATATACTTAAATGCATATTGCCCACTGTGCTCTGTTTTCTTAAAGCCACCGGGTGGCAGTGACATGGGTGCGAGGACCCTTTCATCGCTGCTTTCAGCTTTAATGTTTCATTGTTATCTTGCCTAGCTTTGTTTCACTGTAATCTGCTGTTGGTAAGTTTATTTCTGTGTTAAGTCAAGTTAAGCCACGTCTATGTTTTGTATTTAGTTCATGTTTTTGTTCAATAAACTGCACTTGGGTTCACTACGCTCGCCTCCAGTGGAAATTCATTACAATAAGGCATGGAAACCCAACATGTGTGTGCGTGTGTGTGTGTGTGTGTGTCTGTGTATGTGTGACAGAGAGATTTGCAATTTGTGAACATAGAGCATAGAAAGTGTTCAAGGGAAAACAGGGAAACAGTCAATAACTGTATAACATCAGATTGATCAGAGATACATCAGAAGGGAGACAGATGGCATCATTTTACATTATAGTATGCCATGTGACACTGTAAACAGATTACCATGGTACACACTGACACATTACTGTATCTCACCCTTATAAAGTTCGACTACAGTATAGATTCAGTCATATGGTACAGTGAAAACATTTACTGTTTTGGCAAACTCTGTTCTAAACAAAACCGCTAACTTTATCACACCTTTTTTTAAAGAATAATAATCGTTACATTCGGGCTTTGTTTCAAAGGGATATTGTCTCCAATCCTGCTATTGTATCATATTGGAATGGTTGTGTTGAAGGTAAAATCTGGAAACTTCCTCATAAATATTTAATAACAAATAAAATCAAAGAAATTTAATTTAAGCTCATTTATAAATATTACCCTTGTAAAACTATCTTGTAAACAGATTTAATTTTGATATTAAAATATTTTGTACATTTTGTACTTTACATGCGCAAATATTATATCATTTATTTTGGAGTTGTCCTCATTTAGTTTGTTTTTGGTCAGATTTATGCTCTTTTATCAAGGCTCACATCATGCCCAGCTTTGAACTATGCTTTAAAAATGTTTTTGCTTTTTTTTCCCTCATAAAAAAAAGTTAACATAAGGAATGTTATTTAATTAATCTGCTGCTTCTTTTAGCTAAATTTAATATTCATAAATGTACATTTTGGGGAAATAAGCCTTTGTTTAAAATTTTTAAATCAGAAGGTAAACAATGCCTAAATACAATGTTATGTTTAAAAAATAAGAACGGTGTAAAATTCTATTGGTAAACATTTTCATATTATTTAACTTTTATTTATATCTTTTAAATTTGTCACTGTTTTTTTTTTTTATGTACTTGTCTCAAGTTTGTTTATTCAGTGTACCCCCCGACTGTAATCCTTATACTTTATCACACCTTTTGATAATAACACACAGAATAGATCCCATTACAAACATTATGAATTTTATGTCAATTATGTAATTTAGGTAATATAAGTGTATTTTCTAACATGGCATCTGTAGCCTAACTGTAATTATTTCAGCATCAAGGGTGATTTGAAACATGAATATTGCATTGTTTACTATTAAATGAACTGACTGCTAAAAGTAATATACTGAGTTTCAGTGATTAAACCAAATGTTCTCATTACATATCACATTGATCTTGTGTTTTGAAACAGTGATTATGTACAATGAACATTTTTACAACTAGAATGAAAGTATGATATCAGGTTTTGAAAGAATGGCAAGCCCTGTTACAAGTGTGATCAGTCTGGAGTTTTGTAAGAGTTTTGAAAATATACACCATACTCACATTACTAACACAGTATAAATATTAAATACTAATTGTCCAATTTAAGACAAGTAGTTTCCTCCAATAAAGGGTGTTAACACAGGTTTAAGTTAAGTGTATTATTACAGTAACACTGTAAAGTAGATTACAGTAAAGAATTGTAAATTCACAGTTGTGCTGTATTTTACAGTATAATTGTAGTTGATGATTTACATTTACAGGCTTACTTGCAAACTAAATTGCCAGTAAGTTGCTGTAAATTTTACAGCATTTTTTTTTTACAGTGTGTGAATAAACATTATTATTATTGTGATTGTGTTCATTTAAATATTATAATAAGCTTACATCATCTTACTTGATTTGCAGTACAGTCAGAAGAAACTGTTGTAAATGTTCTAATTGTACCATATGGATGAATCTATACTATAGTTGGCCTTTACAGATGAAGGGTGAGTTACGGTAATGTTGGGTTTATGTTTTATGGGAACTTTCCATAGACATAATGATTTTTATACTGTATAAACGGTATATTCTATTCCCTACCCCTAAACCTACCCATCACAGAAAACTTTCTGCATTTTTGCATTTTATAAAAATATAATTTTGTATGATTTATAAGCTGTTTTCCTCATGGGGACCAAAAAAAATGTCCAAAAAAGGTCTAAAATTACTGGTATTACCAACCTTGTGGGGACATTTGGTTCGCAAAGCAGGGTTCACCAGGACACACACACACACACACACAAACAAGAAACTATGCCAATAGAATCAATATCTGTAGAAATCTAGAGATGAGCCAAATGATTTATTGATTAACCATTGAGTTCAGTTGGATTAAATAATAGACAAATGAATGATAGTAATAGCATTATGAAAGGCAGTTACATTTATATAGATAAAACTTTTGGAAATGAAAATTTTGTGTTATGAAAAGGATAAATTGTGATTTTGTATATTTAACTAACACAATTGAAAATTGTGAAATGTTTGAAAAAACTGCACCTTTGATGATCTGTTGTGATATTAGTATTAAAAGCTTTGAAAATTTACCAATTGCTTGTGAAAATTGCGCCAAAGCAATAAAAAAATTGTATCACTGGAACAACTATGAAAATATGCTTTCCGTTAACTGATTTATATAGCCGTTCTTGTTGCTTATAGTTTGTACATTTTCAATGAAAAGGTTCTTAGGGAAACCAAAAAATAAAAATAAAAGGTTCTTATATGGCATCATTGTGTGGAGAAAAAAAAAGAAAAAAAAACTTATTGATTTTATCTTTCATCATCTAGAGGTGTTCAGTATTATTATTGTCATTATGTGTGATGTTCTGGAGATCATCATGGGTTTGAGGCTCTCAGTTACTCACCTCTTATGACCTTCAGATTCACTTCAGTGTGGAAATCTTTTTCTCTAGTTCTATCAACTCCACACTGGTACGTCCCAGAATCCAGTTCAGTCAGATTTCTGAAGGTCACATTGAAGACTGCTGATCTTGTGTCGTCATACAGAGAGAATCTTCCAGAATGAACCCATTTATCTCTCTCATTAGTCCTGATGAGGTCAGAGCACCGTCCAGACTTTGGTTTATTTGGCTTCTTTCCTTTACAAAAATACTTTGCATTTGCTGTATCTTCTTTATTGTATTTGCATGTGATGTTGACTTCAGACCCTGAATATCCTGTTACGCTCATGGACCTCACGACACCTACAACAAAACAATATCTTAATATATCAGATATTACAAGAACAAATGCAAACTTTCAGATTAATTTAGGCTACTGCTTCTTAAAGTCACTAGAACATCATGAGCTGAAGTGAAGGACTCTCCTCATCAAATCTGTGCTGTTTTTAGTGATTTACTCTGAGTTCAGATTCTTACCAGGAATCATCATCAGAGTGAAAGTCAAGATGATCTTCATTCTTCTCTCTTATTAAATGATCTTCTCTGTTGTCAGTAGATTCAGTTCTTCTGAAGCTCTCGATGTGTGTTCAGATGAGTTTTGAGTGTTTCTTTCCTGGTTACATGTTTAACATGAAGTGCTGAATGTGACGGAGACGCCCACTTCCTCTGAGAGAGAGAGAGAGAGAGAGAGAGAGAGAGAGAGAGAGAGATTAATAAAAGGAGAAGTGAAGCTAATACTTCATTTCATTTGACAGTGACATCTGATGGACACACACGTAACAGCAGCGGTTCCCATTGTAACTATAAGAGCAGGTTTCTGGTTGACCAGTGTGATTAATATCACCGTGAGATATGACAGACAGAACAGGAAACAGGAAGAATAACAAAGTCCAAGGACAAACACAGAGAACATGACATGATTAATTACAGTATAATAAGACCATTATTATTTTGCATTACAAGTTTTCTTTAATGTTGTTTAAATATGCGAACAGGGTATTATATAATGACACATGCACACAGTTGCATACATTCCAAAACAGAAATCTGAACATTAGAAAAAGTCAGGTTCAAAATTTATTTGGTTGACATGTTAAAGATTTTTACAGAGAGTGATTTGCATTTCCCTTTTTATCACTCCATCAATCGGCAATACTGTCAACAGCCAAAGAAAAACAGTTTGACCATATTTTTAAGAGTAAAGTCAGTGTCATCTGCTGGTGGAAGAGAGTCATTCAGATGTTCAGCACCACGGACAGCAGCTGATCTGGAGCACATGACTGAGATTCATCACCACACACACACACACACACACACGCACACACACACACACACTCACAGTCTGTTCAGATGAGCTCCTGTTCTCATAGACATCACATTACACTTCTTAAGCTGAATTACTGACCTTCAGTGACACATTACATACATCAACAAATCATAAATGAGTTTATTTGAACAGATAAAAGTCTTGTGTAGTGAACAGCTTTGTACAAAAGCAACAAGTCCTGTGAAGCCATAGTTTACAGTGATATTAGAGCATCACCTGCATATAAAGGCTCTCAGCTGTTGTAAAATTATTGCAGCACCTATTGGAGATTATAGTGTCTGATACTGAGAGCTCAGGTTTTCATGCTCTCTATCCACCTTATTTTTAACATATAAGAGTGAATGAGGAAGTTTCGCACATTCACAGAAAACAGCTTACTTCAGCAATGCAAATAAAGGTGGATAATAAGATAATAATTTAAAACATAAGATTGAAATAATGTACCATAACAGAAGTGCTAAAGATACAAAATATAGTGTGAAATATATACAAATAAGATCATACAGAATTCAGATCATAAGAGGCTCCAGCAGCTGTCTGCTTCCTTTCCTTTATCTCTGACTTTGATATAATATTTGATAATTACATGGACTAAATGTTAATGCAGACATATTTAAAACCAAGGTTTCATTCCTTCAGATTGACTCATTTCAAACTTGTGTAAAAGGAAGCGCGTAAATCAGTGCAATATATAATTAATCAAAACAGAACAGAATATTAATAATAATAAATAAAAAAACACCTTCACTATCAACTTCCATAGGTTGAATAAAACAAGTAAACCAGACATTAACTCAGATTTGCCACTAGATGGAACCAAAGGATTCAGTTAAAACGTGAATCATGAACAGGAAATGACCATCTCTAGAAAGTTCTAGAATTTTTTTTTTTTTTTTTTAAACAGATTAAATAACTAAACTAAATAATAAAAAAAAAAAGCTAATTTTCAAAAACAGATAAGGAGAAATCACCAGGAAAAAAGGTCCAGTCGTGCTGATAGGACTTTTAGTTTTTGAAAAGCAAGCAGACATTTTAAGACTCATGACTGCAGTTGGCAGCAAAAATAGTTTAGAATTTGTTAGTCTGTAATGTTTACCTTTAGGAAGAAGACTTATATGTACTATAATAATTTCATACATTACAAAAATTCACAGCATCTCTTTTATGTAGTGGAAAGTCTGCATCTATTGTTGCTAAAGAAACCATTTCCTGTTTGTATCACACCTGCTGGTGGCTGACGAGCTTCTGGGTTAGACCAACAGAATATAAAGAGCAAGAACAAAAACCACAAGGACGAGAGCATTACCTTTAGATCATGAAATTATCTAGTTTGATAAATTGTGTGCCTGTTATAGTTTAATTTAATCAGTCTATACCATTCATTTACAAACAGAGTGAATCCTTCAGTCAAGAGCAGAATTACTCACACTCTCTCTTTCTCTCTCTCTCTCGCACACACACACACACACACACACACACACACAAAGAAAATTCAAAATACATACAGTGATAAAAATGCAGTTGTTGTTTGTATAAAAGAATAAACACAGATATACATAGTTCAGCATTACAAATGATGCCATTTATAATATTTTTTTTATTTATTTGACAGACATTATGTGTCATTGTCATTTTTTTATTTTGTTTAAAGTAAAACAGTCCAATCACACACAAACAACTTGTGAATCATAAAAGTGGTTCAGCCTGCTTAATAGTTAAATAAGCAAAAGTAATTATTTATATCTAAATTATAGAACATCTTCAGTAATAACAAGGCAAAGTTTAGTCTTTATTGTCTTCTGACCACAGACGATGTTCAGCGTCTCTCGCTCTGTTCTCTGTGGGTTTCCTGAGTGAGTCTTTTTGATCTTTTCAGGAAACTGAACTGAGACCCAGAAACTTCACCAGTTTTCTGTGGCTTTGAGCTGGACTGATCACCACACAAACACAAAAAACACCTCCAGTGTTCATGAGAAACTTTGTGAGCAAAAATATTTAAAAAAACTTATATTTTTTATGTTTTATCACATTTTCAAGGATGATGATGAAGATTAAAAGTACGTTTGTTTGTGACCTGCATCTGACAAAACATCAATTTGAAGACATTTTGGATGTCCTCATTTGGAAAAAAAGACTATTCATAAACAGTTTTTGAGTTGTAGTAGTTATAATCAGTGTTTGTTCATGAAGCACAGCATCACCTCATCTTAATAAACACTCAATCACAGTGAATCCTCCAATCAGCAGCAGAGTCGAACATACAGAAATAATGTTGAGCAAAGAGAAATCTGAAAAATACAAAAAAACATAAAAGTGATGATTAGAGAGAAATGTGATTTGCAGATGTTACAAACATACAAAATTCATGGTAAATATACACAGATGTGAATCAGAGTTAAATCTGAGCTGTAGCATTACAAAGAAGTTTTAAACATAAATGTTGCCGTTTTTATCATGAATAGCCATGTTATAGCCATGAGAAAAAAACATCTTTAGGCTGTGTGTCCACCAGCTTAAAAATATGCTCTGCGGAATCTGTGAGCGCTTGGGAACGCTTCGGCATCGCAGCATTTTTTTTTTTTTTTCAATTGAGACGCTTTGTTGCAATGATACAGAATATCCGCGGCACTGTACTTACTTGTAACTGATTTTGCAGATAATTTGTTTCAGACCAAAAATGTTGACACAATGTATGTTCGGAGACCAGCAATATTAATTTCTCATCCATTTTGTTCTGTTCTCTGCTTGCTGATGTTGTTTTACAGCAAGAATGTTGTGACATTTGGTCGAAGTTGTATTTGTCCCGCCCCTCCTCCACTCTGATTGCATGGCTGGCTAAAAAGTGACAGTGATGAGTACAGCATTTTTCTCATTCTTCAACTCGAGGTGACTGGTCCCATGAAGGGATGTTCACTGTAACGGAAGGCCTCAGCTGCCTCGCTCAAGAGATGAAGCGGGTGATCCAAGGGGGCTTCCCCACTGGAGCGCCTTCAATCAGGGCATGGCAAGCTGATACGGTGGACACAAATATCCTGAGAGTAGCAGGACATGTGCCTGCTGATAACTTTTCCTGCAGAAACTCCAGCACTGAAACAAACTGGCAGTGTACTCGGTCTGCACTGTGTGCAGTACATCATTTTTCAATGACACTCAATTCAAGGGCATAGAATCTTCTTGTGAAGGGAGCCCTGGCACTCAGAATAGTCTGTATGACATCAGCTGGAAGCCCAGAATCTCTAAGTTAGTCCCCCTCATGTGCCAAATGTGAAGGTTCCGAAGCTTGGGCCGGGGATGAAATATTGTTCCCCGCACCTGAGACAGAAAGTCACTCCTGATCAGAATTGCACAAGGCAAGCTGTCGAGGAGGGATATTATCTCCGAGAACCAAATTGTGGTAAGCCAATGAGGCGCTATCAATAAGAGGCAAGACCCTTGTTGACGGACCTTAGCCAGGACTGCCGGGAGCAGATCGATTGGTGGAAATGCATACAGATGCAGCCTGGGCAATGTATGTGCATTGGCATCCGGACACAGGGGAGTGGGTGATTCAGATAGAAGTAGAGGGGACATCGCGCTGTCTCCTGGGAAGCAAATAGGTCGACTTCTGCTTCGTAAAATATTTCCCAAATCTGCCTGACTCCTTTGGGGTGGAGTTTCTATTCCCGTGTGTCGCAGTCTGCCTGGACAGTAAGTCTGCTTCCATATTCAAATGCCCATGGATGTAAATTGCCCTGAGGGACAGGAACTTGTCCTGAGCCCAAAGCAGAACCTGCTGCATTAGCCTGTTCAGACAGATCTGAGACTCTTATGTTCATTGGTATATCCAATAACAGAACAGAAATGGTGTACTGCTGCAGCTTACTCAGGGTGGATCTATGCTAATAGGGCAGATCGTCACCAGTCATGGGTGGTGCTCCCCCTACTCTTATGTACATTTGGAGCCACTTGTTTGGAGGCTGGTTGTTTACACACACTGTGGACACACATCTGTGTTCAAACACCTTATATATTATAATTGGTTAGTGATTGCAATAATGTGTAATGACTGGAAGCTCTCTTGTTCCTGTGGTCAATGTACAAGTCATCACCTCGTTTAACTCCTCTTGCGGCGCTCTTGAAACCCATCTTGCCAGAAACAAGAGATGCAGCGTCCTCTGCCCGATCCGAAGAAGCGGGCACGAGGACAGAGAGAAAGGGACAGACCTGTCTCCCGCTCCTCAGCCAGATCGACTCGTGAGCCCCATGATCTTAGTGTGGTAGCTTAACCTTGAAAATAGGCGAGACAAGAGCGACGACCACATGTGTCAGCGTCTGTGCAGATTCTCACACTAAAGTTAACCTTTTTGCTGGCCATAACATCCCTCAATTGAGTTGGGGAACTTCAAGCTCTGTCTATTCCCCTCCCTGCTTAGAATTTGCTCCAGGGAGGGTGAAGGCTATCTTACACCCTAGATCTGGATACATGCCTAATGTGACTAGATTTACTATTCTTCAGGACTTCCATCCTCCTGCATGTGTCAGCAGAAGACGAAAGACTTAATTTACTCTGCCCGGTGTGGGCTCTAGAATTTTTTTCAGAGGTTTTCTCACTGGAGGAAGTCAGACCAGTTGTTAGTATGTTTTGGGTTGCCCAAGAAAGGATCCCCGGCCTCCAAGCAGACAATCAGCAACTGGATTGTCCAGGCAATTTCTTTGGCCTACCAGGTTGGTGAGGAATGCCTTCACCTCTGGCCATAAGAGCTCATTCGACTAGAAGCATGGTGTCTTCTAAAGCTTTGCTTTCGGGGGTCTCCCTGCAAGAGATATGTGATCCGGCAGGCTGGGCTACCCCGCATACATTCATGACGTTTTAAAGTCTGCATCTTCCTTCCACATCCGGTGCACAGGTCCTCTTGTCCTAAGCTGTGCCTGGACAGTTTCACACTAGGACAGACATCACTTGGCATGGCACAGTGGGCATTATGTTCCCCAAAGTGTCGTCAAGACAACATAGCACGAGTTCTCTCAAAAGGGAACGTCTTGGGTTACGACTGTAACCCTTGTTCCCTGAGAAGCGAACAAGACACTGCGTGCCTTTGCCATGCCTTCGCATGTCTGCGAGCGACTTGCTTTGAGCTATCAGAAGTTGATGCTACTGTGTGCCGGCATCTCTCTATAGTTTCTGTGAATGCCGTCACATGCCACATCTCGATGCAACACCAATCAGGATTGGAATAGTTTCGTTCATGCTTGATGAATGACACGCTACACTAAGGGCGTTCCTCAAAGTGTTGTCAAGACAACGCAGCATCTTGTTCCCTTCTCAGGGAACAAGGGTTACAGTCGTAACCCACGACGTTCTCAGTTGTTTATGTGATGGTAATGAACAATGTAAAAAGACACACATAATCTTTTTTTTTTTTTTTTATTAAGTCCTAAACTATTTAAATATAAAAAAATAAATGTTACCCTTTTTAACAGTGAGGTTGACTTTAGTGGTGATGTGAGATCCACACCAGTATATCCCAGAATCCTCTTCTCTCAGATCAGTGATGTTCACAGTAAAGACTCCAGTAGAAGCTTCATCACTGAAAGAGAATCGATCATCTCTGATCGTCTCCAATGAAACTCCATCCTTCACACACATGGAGGGTTCATGTGCTTTGCAGAAGAGTTTCTGATGTTCATCATGATGTCTGCACTGGATTGACATGTCGTCTCCTTCATACTTAGTCAAGTTCAGCTCTGGAAATGATGAGAAATATAAGAACATCAATTCACAGCCATAGTTTGACATATTCAGATGATAAACCTTCCTCACCCTCGTTCATGATGACGATCAGATGAGTGTAAAGATAATTCACGTCTCTCTCTAATGTCACTGCACACCAGTATTTCCCAGCATCCTCTGCTGTCAGTCCAGTGATGGTCCCAGTGAAGACACTTGCAGTGACGTCATCATTCAGAGTCCATCTGTCAGTCTTGGTCTCTTTCTCTTCATTGAGAGTATTTCTATCTCTAGTGGAGCACTTCCCCTTACAGAGAGACTTTGACTTTGATTTATAGATTGAATCATAAGGGCAGATGATCTCAGCAGATTCTCCTTCACGTCTCACTACTGGAGCCACTGCAAACAAACAAACACAGACATTTAACACACATGATTCTGAATAGACTGTATTTACTACAATGAAATCATCTGAATTCACTCACTGATGAGGTTGAGCTGAATTTTGGTGTTCAGGGAGATGAAAGTCAAATGTGTGTCTCTGGTTTCTGCTCCACACCAGTAAACTCCAGCATCTCTCACGCTCACATTACTGATGCTCACTGTAAAAACTCTCTCTTCATTTCTCTCAGATGAACCATTCATTTCTGTCACTGTAGATGTGCTGATGTTTTGACAGATGTGATTATCATCCTCTTTGCAGAAATGAACTTTATGTTCCTCTGGGATCTGACAGATGATGTTGACTTCTTCACCAAGATGAGCAGATTCAGTCACAAACATTGCATCTGTAAACCAAGAGAAATTGAATTAAGTCTGAACCAATACTTTGTTTATGCCTGATAATATGTATATATTATCAGGCATATACATATACATATTATTATTATTATTTCTGTTCTTCACTGTCTGTGACGTTCAGCTGGAGTTCAGTGAAGCTCTCAGTATAGTGAGACACATTCACTCCACACCTGTATGTTCCTGCATCTGCAGCTTTCAGCTCTCTAAAAAACACCATCAAGACTCCTGCTCTGGTGTCGTCATATAAAGAAACATCTCCATTCTCCATCCATTCATCCTGAACTCCTGGATTCTTCCTCTCTGAACATCCATCTGATTCTTTACAGATGTATTTTGGATTGGTTTTGTATTGAGGATGTTCACACTTGATCATCGTATGACCTCCTGAGTATCCGCTCACTCTAGACACGCCCACTTTAGCTGTCAATCACAAATATCTGACTGAATCAGTGTTTTTATCGATTCGAATGGGACACCTATCAAATACTGAAGAACACAGCCTATGTGAACTTAGTAAATAACATTGATAGTTTGTTCTACTCACCCATAATGTGTAGATGAACAGTATTAATAATGGAGTAACTGTACGATTGTCCTCTGATCCAAACTCCACATAAATAAACTCCTCCATCATCTGGTGTCACAGCAGAAATTCTCACAGTCATGAGTTTCTGTTTGTCATCAGAAATATTGAATCTTTCTTCCTTATTCCATATGCTGTAAATCATCTCAATGGAGTCTTTTCCTACTTTGAATATAATCTTGGGATCATTAATATGATTCTGTGAATATTCACAGCTGAATGTTGCAGTTTCTCCAATATTCACCATCACTCTCTTTGACACGTTACAACATGAATCTGTAATTCACATAATGAAGAAACATATTTTACTTACATAAAAGCTTTGAAAAAAATTACACAAAAACTCTGATCCTAAAATCACTGACCTTCTTTCACTTTCAAAGTCATATCGATGGACCATTCGCCATCAACCCCAATCCGGTAAGTTCCAGCATCTTGTGTGTTCAGTTCTCTGATGTAGATCATAAGGTTTTCATAATCATTGCAAAATAAGGTAACGCTTTAGATTACGGCCCGGAAAGTACTGCATAATTACAACGAATTTACAGTGTAACTTTCGATAATTATAGTGTACCTATACAGTAAGTATGTGTAAGTATAGAGGAACAATATGTAAAGTCTTGGGAATAAAGGAGTAACAATCAGGAAAATAACAACTTAATTATACTGTAAGTATTTTAGAACTAAGGGGTACTTATACTGTTATGATAGACAACAATCTTACATTTGGGAGCAATTTTGTCGAGAAAGTGCACTGATTAAGTTGTTCCAAGGCAAGTAGAAAGAACAATTGCAATCTTTTTTAATACATGGGGCAATATGCTTTTGTTTCGTGTAGTTCCAGGGTAAATATGACATTACGGGCCGTAAATTAAAGNCTGCAGTGATGAAAGAGAAAAGCTCTGACCTGAGATCAGGTAGAAAGTGAAGAAGATGAGGAGGATCTTCATTGTGAGTTGAGTTCAGTCTTCTTTATGCTGAATGTTCTCTGTGTGAATCTCTCTGTCTCTACATCTGTCTGCTTTAGTTACTTCCTCTTTATTCAGCTCTTTATCAGTAATGAGCAGCTTTACTGGCCCCTCCCACCATCAGCACTGACTGAATATTACATTAATCACACTGAAAAAGCGCCACCTAGTGGAGGATACAGTGTCTGATACTGAGAGATCATACAGGTTTCATCTTCTCTATATAAGGACACAATCAGGATTATTTAAAAGTGCCACTAGAGGGCGTATATGTACATATAAATTCAGTGAGGTCCCCTGGAACCCATACAAAGAAGTTATGGGGAATAAAACGCATTTGATACAAGAAGTTTTTGCCAGATCTGACTGTTGACTGGATTTATTTGGATATTTTAAGCATTAAAAATTTCATATACAGATGTGGATTTAGTATCAGACAGCAGATATCAGTCAAACTTCATTTGAACAAACACAGAGTAAGTCACTACAATTTGAGTTAATCTGCTTTCTTCACTGTGGTCATAAAACAAACATTTGTATGATACAAAAATATTAGGCCAAAGTTTAATTCACATAAGGCAAGTAAACAAGCGTAATTTATAAATCATCAAAAAAAGATGTACTAAAAATGGAAACGTTTTACTTTGTACAGATGACAACGTTATCAAAACTATCCCCATGTGCACAGATCAACGAAAATTACTAAAAATGTTGTATTACGCATGCCAGACAAGTAGTTGGCGATGTCACTTTTGTAAAGAAAGATTATGCATATAATTTCGCATATTCAGGCCACCAAAACTCTGTTGTCGTGTAAATGAATGGGCAAAACACATACAAAGTTTTCCGTTTTTACTTGTAAATGGTGTCGTGTAAACAGCCTCTCAATCTCTGTTCTGTATCAACTATCACACAATATAACTACTGCTTTCAATAAAACAAAACAGCAACAGTTCACTCACAGATTTACCTCTAGATGGAGCCAGAGATTTATGAATGTAATATTTAAAAACATATTTGGTTGTGTTTTACAAAACACCTCCAGAGTTCATGAAAAACTTTGACCAAAATTATTTTAAAATACTTTTTTTTTTTTTTTCACATTTTGAAGGATGATGAAATTTAAAAGTAAGTTTGTATGTGACCTACATCTGACAAAACGTCCCTTTGAAGACATTTTGGATGTCCTCATTTGGAATAAAAGACTTTTCATGAACGGTTTATGTGTTAGTCTGTAGAAGTGATAATCAGCTTCATATTAAACAACAGAACACTCTAAACAATGCTGGGTTAAAAACAACCCAAGTTGGGTTGAAAATGGACAAACCCAGCGATTGGGTTGTTTTAACCCAGTGGCTGGGTTAAATGTTTGACCAACCTGCTGGGTAGTTTTATTTAACCCAAATATTGTTTAAAAATTACTGTATTTCTTGCTTAAAATGAACCCAAAATATGTTGGAAATTATTAACATTTATTAATATGTTTAATAAACAAACATTTATTAATACTTTTTTGAATAATATTTAAACAATAAACATTTATTAAATTGCTTATTAATAAATGCTCATCTTTTTGATTATTATTGTTGCCTCTAGTAATTATGAGTCTGATTTTTAATTTCCAACCTATTTTGGGTTCATTTTAAGCCAGACATATAGTCATTTGTAAACAATTGTTGGGTTAAATAAAACTACCCAGCAGGATGGGCAAACATTTAACCCAACTGCTGGGTCAAAACAACCCAATTGCTGGGTTTGTCCATTTTCAACCCAACTTGGGTTGTTTTTAACCCAGCATTTTTTAGAGTGCAGCAGTTGGGTTAAATGTTTGCCCAACGTGCTGCATGGGCAGTTTTATTTAACCCAACCATTGTTTAAAAATGACTATGTCTGGCTTAAAATGAACCCAAAGTATGTTGAAAATTAAAAATCAGACACATAATTACTAGAGGAAACAATAATAACCAAAAGGTAAACATTTATTAATAAGCAATTAAATGTTTATTGGTTAATTATTAATTTATTAATTTCCAACATATTTTGGGTTTATTTTAAGCAAGCAATACAGTAATTTTTAAACAATAGTTGAGTTAAATAAAACTAGCCAGCAGGTTGGTCAAACATTTAACCCAAACACTGGGTCAAAACAACCCAATCGCTGAGTTTCAGTTGACTCAAAATGAAATGACTTCACAGTACTAACACGGTATAAATACTAGTTTTTAAACTGTTTGAAGCAATCGGTTTCCCAAACAAAATGAGTTCATTTCCATTGTAGTATTACAGTAACATACTGTAAAAAAGAGAGCTGTAAATTTACGGTAGAGGGGTGTAAATTAACAGTACATTACTGGCAACTACAGCTGCCAGTAGATTACTATTATTTTACAGCACAATTTTTTTACAGTGCAGATTGGAGTAATATGCCTATAAGTGTATGATCTTTTATGTTTAAAAATATTTTGTTTTTTTGTTTTGAAACTTGCTGTAATTGTTTTAGATGATATATCTAAGTTTATATTTATTAATCCCAGGTAAATATCCATATTTATGTGTTCATTTTGTAGTGGTTGTCACAGACACGCCAGGCTCCAACACCCACCAATCACAGCGCACTCCATCTCCCGAGTACTGATCACGCACACCTGCACCTCATCATCACGCCAATCAGCACCAGTATAAAAGACACTCACACACTCACTCACATTGTCTGGTCTCGTTCGCATGTGTCTCCAAGTTACCTCCAGTGTTGTCTGTCTGTCTGTCTGTCTGTCTGTCTGTCTGTCTGTCTGTCTGTCTGTGTGTGTGTGTGTGTGTGTGTGTGTGTGTGTGTGTGTGTGTGTGTATATCGGNTGTGTGACTCTGCGTGTGTGTGTGTGTGTGTGACTCTGCGTGTGTGTGTGTGTGACTCTGCGTGTGACTCTGCTACTGCTGTTCTCCAGCATCCACCCTGCAAACCACGAAGGACAGTATTATCATTCACTTCCTCTGCATCTGCAAACTCACCTGTTGTCACCTGTACCTCTACTTGTGTTCAATAAAGTACCTAAACTGTGATCTTCTGTCTCCGACCCGTCCATATTGTAACAGTGGTGTGTTTATTGATTTGAATGAGGTGATTATTGTTATTGTATTTATTTTTTTTTTTTTTTATGTGATCTAACTTTGTGACCTCCATGAAAGTGAGATGATGCATCTCAAGGGGTTTATCGTAAAGAATACATTTGTTACCATAACTTACTGAACATTCAAGCTTGGAAATGTTTTAAAGTTGTACTGCAATATAACAACGTGTAATTAAATCAAAACACAATTTTTTGCTGTAACTTTTTTTTTTTTTTTGCTTGCTAGAACACAACTAAAAAACGAAAGTGAAACTTTTTTTTTTTTTAAGTCTGTCACATTACTTATCAAACAGAAACTGGATTAGGGAGTGTATATATATTCATAATTACCCTTTACAAAAGTACGTACATGTGGATCACAACACATGAGAGGAAGTCTACAGGTCCTCCTATAGTTTATATCTGCTCTACATGGATCACTGCAACACTTTGAGTGAATGATCACTTGGGATATAAAAGACACCAGTAAGGTATATCATCTACATACATTGTAGGCATTGTATTCACAGAATCAAAATGTATATATAATATATGTGGGGTAATTGCTGTTTGCTTGAATGATTTTTTTTTTTTTTTTTTTTTTNTTTTTTTTTTTTTTTTGTAGTTTATGCACTTGTGATGTTCACAAACTATAGTAGAATTAGGTATTCCTTTTTAGTTTGTGTAGTTTCTCTCTCAAATATTTTCTTATAACATTGTCATGTTTTTATTTTAGAAATGCATTGTTCTAGAATAACAGAATGTGACGGGA
>RJVU01017965.1:1083279-1140888 GCA_003731715.1 Anabarilius grahami
TTTTTTTTTTTTTTTTTTTTTGACATTTAAAAGCTCAAGACATTCATTGAATTGCAAGTTGCACACCAATTGAGTAAGATCTTGTTTGTCTGGCTAATCACTTTCTAATTTTAAGTTTAGATAGATTTTCAACCATGCTATTTTTTCATTCTACAGATTACGTCAGCCCAGTTTACTATCTATCTATCTATCTATATATATATATATATATATACAAATTCATCTGTCCAAGAAGAGAAATTCAGTTTTAGGACATCATGAAAAAGCGGTATGTCTGTCTATCTTTTACCAACTGATTTGTTTATTAAAGAGATTTTAAGATATTTAAGGTATTTGAGAAGAGATTAAAGGTATCTTTATGATAAAGAGAGGTTATAACAAATAATGACTTGGCTCACAACAATAACAAAACCCATTTTTTTGCTAAATATAACAATTTTTGTAAGGTTCAAGAAAGAAATATATGGGGTGCTATTTATAACCTTAATTGTGCAATAAAGTACCTTGTAATACTCATGATTGTTTGAAAACAAAACATGCTACAATTGGTCAGAGTAATGGTAGAGTCTAACTATTTGTGTGGACATCTTGCTGTCAAGAATGTAACAAAATCAACAAATGTCTGCAGTAATGAGCTTAAAACAGAGAGAATATTTGTAAATATTGTTTTTTTTAATTTGCATATTTTATTTGATTTTGTTTAAAATTTTGCACCTACCAATTTGTGAATCTCTTTCCATTTGTATGTTAATATGGATCAAATCCACCCCTACAGAAACAAGTATACTATAAATAATTAGGGATGTGCGAGACTAGTCAATTAAACAATACTGCTGCTGCTAGTTGACTTGGAAAACACTTCTTACACATTTATTTATTTATTTATTTTGCACATTTAATATTTTGCTTTATATTTTTACAAAAGCTATGTTTAAATTACCATAATGTTAATGTGACATTGAAATTAATATATTATTTTGAATCTACAGTGGAAAACAAACCAGCCTAGGCTGGTTTTAGCTGTTTTTCAGCAGGGTTAATTTTATCTCAGGTTTTGCATGCGTTGGTTTTCTGAGGCGCTCACGGCAGGTTTAGACAAATGTCTACTTGGAAGATGAGCAAGGTGAGGGAGTATTTTGAAAGCCTACACAAAACTTTTCCATTTACTTCAATGTCATGTCAAACTAGTATAATGTTGATGAAAAACTTTGTCAGACAAAGTCTGAAATCTGTCTTAAATTTACAACAGGTTCACTCACAATTACAAAAATGGGGGAAGAAATTGGGAAATTGGGAAATTGGGAAATTGGGAAATTGGNGGGGGGGGGGGTATACATCAACAGCTTGATGTATACGAAGAAGTGCTTTAGTCTAATTCGATTATACTGTATCTTACAGTTCCATTAGATGGCAATAGTATGAATACTATTGAATATAGATTACATTCATACTATATAGAACATACTTTTTTAACGGTTGCGAAGTAAGTTCAAGTTCAAATACCTACTCATACCTAGTATGTGATTTCGGACGCAGCCTAAGTGTTCTTTCCAATTTATTGCACATACAGATTTGTTTCCAAGGGGCAGGGTTAGTCTAGTCGACTAGTCGGTTGCAAATTTGCTGTTAACACAGTTATGAAATTAGTTATGATCCTTAACTATAATAGAGAAGATGCCAAGTGAAAATCAGGACATGTTAATTGGGCCATTGCTGTGTATACTGTTTAGTTTTACACAAATTTAAGGGATAGTTCACTTAAAGTGGAACTTCTCATTTTACTAAAGAAGGAAAATGAGGTGGGCTTGGAATGACATACAGTAATATAATGAACATTGTATCAAATAGTAAAAAAAATAAATAAAAAAATATCTAGCCGTTCTCAGAGCTGTAGAAGTTTAAGATGTAGCATTTCAAGTTCAAGTTTATTTATAAAGCACATTTAAAAACAATGTGTGTTGTACCAAAGTGCTGTACAATTTTACACAAGAGATAAAAGAGAGTAAAACTAATACATAAGATAAAATATAAAACATGCAAGATAGCCCATAAACCACTCAAAAAGCCTTATATAATTCAGGCGACATCATAAGCTAAAGAAAATAAATGAGTCTTTAGGCTAGATTTAAAAGTGTTCAATGTGGGTGAAGACCTCAAGCCAACCGGAAGCGCATTCCACAACCTAGGAGCCCCAACTGCAAAAGCTCGGTCACCTTTGGTCTTTAAGCGGGACCGAGGAACCAAGAGAAGGAATTTATTGCATGAGTGGAGAGATCTTGGAACAAAGTAAGGATGAAGAAGATCGGAAATGTACTGTGGTGCTAACCCATGTAAAGCTTTATACACATACAGCAGAACCTTGAAGTCAACTCTGTATCTGACTGGTAACCAATGTAAGGTGGAGAGAACAGGAGTGATGTGTTCTCTCTTCCTAGTTCTCGTAAGAAGTCTAGCTGCCGCATTCTGAACAAAATGAAATATTACATATTTTTTGATAACAGGATCAGCTGACATATTAAAACTTATATGTTTGTGTAATGAATAAATATCAAATATCTCAAACTTACTTGCTGAGATATCTGTTGGTTGCCTTTGTGATTGCAATGGTTTTGTTTCTGACACCAGCTGTGAGACCTGCTGATAATCGCTATTGTAAAGTATCAGATGCCCGGATTTTTAATATAGCAAATTTTAAAAGAAAATCTAGCAGTTCTCAGAGCTGTAGAGGTTCAGGATTGTACATATTCCATGACATAATTTGGACAGGCATACCAGCTGTTAATCTGAGGAAGGGATAAATGCATCTCAGACTACAAAATGAATAAACTGATACCACAGAATATATGAATTCTTTTTTGTGTAATGAATTAATATCAAACTTCTCAAACTGTACTCTGGTGGTTTACTTTCAGATATTGGATTATCATTGTGATTGCAGTGGTTTTACTGACGCTCATTCTGATACTCTCGCTGACACTCACTACCAATGAAACACCCTCTGATGTGTGCTATTCTAAAGCAGCAGTGAGAGCGGATGCTGGGAATTGCTCTAAAGGAAAAGTGGCAGCAGATGATAGGAATTGCTCTAAGATTGGGAGGTATGATTACAAAGAGCCACATTTATGTTTCTGGGAGAGATTCCTTGCATGATCAAGGAGACTTTTGCAACCCTAGAGTCTACATGAATAATATAGAGTCACTTGAAAACTTCACATAACTTTACACAGAGCTGTTTGTCTTACAGTGACATGTTGCAGAGTGGCGGTTCAGCTGTAGATGCTGCTATTGCTGCTCTGCTGTGTTTGAGTGTGGTTCATCCTCACAGCATGGGAATCGGAGGAGGTGTGGTTTTCACCATATACAATGCATCAACGGGTACGTGGGCTTTGAGACACTTGACTAGATTCAAAAAACAATCCACCACATTGGTTACAGTTAAAAAAAAGTTCCTGCTCGTTTTAATAAAGCACATCTTGAGCTGAATTATTTCTAAACACACACTCTAAAAATGCTGGGTTATTTTTTCAACCCAAACGCTGGGTTGAGTTAACCTTAATTTGGTTTGAAAATCATTCTTATCTGTAACCCAGCATTGCTGGGTTGGAAACATGGACGAAAAAAACAGAAAAAAGCTTTTTTTTTTAAAAAAAAATATGTGAACTGTTATTAATATTTTTCAGGTTATGATCACCAGTGATGAATATCAAGACGTGCAGTCACAGGGCTACTGTAATCAATAATATGAAGTTCTTAAAACATAACCTATATAATCAGAAAGACTCTGAATGACATCAGCTGATTTTATCTAAGGCTGTGATTGAAGTCATAGTTCTTGTGTTCCTCTGTCTTTTAGTGATTCTGCTAGTTAACAACAGTAATGCTCAATCGTCACTTAATTAATCACTTAATTATCCACTTATCTTCAACACTGATTCAGTGTTACCTTTTCACTTGTAGTTCTTAAAGAATGACTAGGTACTTGATTAATAAGTGATGCATTTTATGACCATGTTCTGAGTAAAAAAAAGAAAATCTTCAAGTACTACTAGTGATCTGGACCATTATTTTAAAGTGAAAAAGATATTGGTCCTGATCACTAGTAGTTCCTGCACAGTGACACTTGAGTAATTAATGATGCATTTTCTGACTATATTCAGAGTAAAAAATATGACTGATTATGTCTCAGATACACAATAATGTTCTTTACAATTTGTCCGTTAGTTAATAGTTATTAATGATGCTAATCTCAATAGGTAATTATTGATTAGCTAATAAGGAACTATCTCCTAAATTCATTATTACTTACTGATTAGTTAAGCTTGTTTCTATATTAGTTAATAGTAGTATCTGAAGTACTACTCATTAGTCCTGCATAACTTACTGCATAGTTACTTATTGACAGACTATTATTCTAAAGTGTTACCGATTTATGTTATGGTTAACCTTTGGGCTGTGTTGGGGGATTCTACACCACTGTTGTCAACTTATTTCCCTCTAATTTTAGTAGTCATTTATGGTAGAGTTTAGGGTTGGACCTTTTCATACTGTATAGTAATATTAAAGAGAATAAGAAACAAATGAAGCAAAACTGAAGTACATCACAGTAATGTGTTTACACTTTTGAAACTGCATCCAAAGCTAGCTATTAAGATCTCAGTTTAGATTCTTAAACTCTTTGTTACTTGGTCAAATCACCCCTTGACTACATGAGCCACCATTTTGTGTTAAATGATATGTTTCATGCCTTTCACCCTCAGGAACTGTGGAGATAATTAATGCCAGAGAAACTGCTCCCATGAATGCTTCAGAGAACATGTTTGGTGAACACCCAAATAAAACAAAGAAAGAAAAACCAGGTAAACCACAATAAATGTACATATCACCAAACCCAGCCTCCATGATCGTTTCACAGATTCAGCAAATTAGCACTGATGAGTTTTTGCTTGTTTGGCTCTTGAATGACTTGACCATTCCTCTGTGTTTTGTATGAATATCCAGGGTTGTTCATAGCTGTACCAGGAGAGCTGCGTGGTTATGCAATGGCACACAAAAAGTATGGGAAACTGAATTGGGATGAGCTCTTTCAGCCCAGTATAAAGCTGGCAAAGGATGGTTTTCAGATTGGCAAAGCCTTGGCCAGAGCCATCAATGAGGAGAATGGCACAATTCTGAATAATGAAGCATTGTGGTAAGAATATGTCATTTGTAAACTAATGGAAAACTAGACTAATTTTTAAAAATGAAAACACACTTTCTCAGTGGCAGCTGAGATGAACATAACAAATATCCTTCAAGGCAGATCCTGACACTAGTATAATATTATATGAAGACTTCAGATGCAAAAGCCACTAAACGCCACCTCCATCACAAATGAGACAATGATACTGATACATCAAATACTTTCACTTCAAATCTGCTAAATCGCAGCCTTACCCCATTCAGAAATACTACATCTCCAGCTGGCTTATGATTGGCCGATGCCGTTCGCATGAGCAGCATGACGCATGAGTGTGATGCTAAAGCAGGAGCTAGCCAAAGGCGAGCTGCACTGTATTTACAACATAAACTGCGTGGGAGACTGACACAGACATGAAGAAATTGTTGAATAAACTCGTTATTTTTGTTTGTTTTTTTGTTTTTTTTGGCACATAAAGAGTATTCTCGTCGCTTCATAACATTAACGTTGAACCACTAGTCACATTAAATATTAAGAAAATATTAACTAAGAAAAATGTCAGACAGTTTTTGCATCTGAAGTCTTCATATGTCATAATTACAACAGGTTCCCCATGTTTCTTTGAAGTTTTATGACATTATAATGCTTCTCTTCTCTCTTCTTTCCAGTGAAGTGTTTTGCAGCTCAAACAGAACTACCGTCTTAAGGGAAAATGACACAATTAAATTTCTCAATCTATCTGAGACTTATGAGAAGATAGCAAATGGAACAGCAGATGTCTTTTACAATGGGCCACTGGCTCAGACTATAGTGGATGATATCAAGGCTACAGGTTATTTCATACGTAATTTGACTCTATTCATATTTAGGGGTATGCAAAATCTGTCTGAATCTTTGTTTCTTCCAACACAGGAGGCATTATAACTCATGAGGACCTGCAGAAGTATAAACCAGCGTGTAATGAGTCTGCATTAAACTTTACTGTGGGGAATTACATTTTTCATGCTCCTGGTGCTCCATTCGGTGGACCCGTGCTCGCTCTGATACTCAACATACTCAAAGGTCAGTGAATGTGTGTCTATGGCCATGTTCATACAGCAACAGAATATGGCTATCAGTCTTATATTTAACTTCTGTAAAATCCTTTGGACTATATAAAAAAAAGCTGATCTTCTGCTTTAGAATCACAGTGCTGCTGTAATCAATAATGTAAATCTAACTCAGAGATTAGGCTCTAAATGAGCTTTTTCTCTTTGCTTGTCTGGCTGTTATTATAAAATTACAACAGCCCAAACAAAGTCTATTATTAAAGAGTCAAGAGTCAAGAGTCAAGAGCCCAACTAAAGCAAACACTGATCTCCATGATGGTGATTGAAATTGTGATTTTATCCTTTGATTCTGCTTGTTATCATCAGATCGCCTTTCTAAACATTCACTGTGTTAAAATCATTGACTCAATGAATGTGTCAGAATTAACACAACAAGTGTTGTCCCTAAACTCACACACTGATGTGTGAGAATTGAACACAGTTGGAGTCAGTTTTAACTAGGGGTGTAACAAGATCTCGTGTCACAAGATCTCACTAGACGAGATTTCTCGTCGAGGCGAAAAGTAGTCTCGTGATGTTGCCATGACAGAGTGGTTAGGATGATTAGGAAAGAATATGCCACTGCTACGTTTACATTACGCCTCCACTGTCGTTTTGCTTTTTATTTAAATAAAAAACATTTAATTAGTTTGGATAACGGTCGCCGCCGCTCCATATTTACAGAGAACGCGCGATCGCGAAAGTGAAAGTAACACGAGCGCGCATTCAAACGCGATTTCAATACCCCGCATTTTGAAAGCGGCTCCCTGATGAATACAAATATCTCTCCATATGAAAGCTATTTTAGGATGGGCAGTGTAGTTGTAACCATCTCTTAGCTCTGTATCAAAGAAAACATTTTTCTTATTTGCACTTTGAATATTGAGAGAGTGCGATTATGGTTGCACTTATTGTAAAGTACCATAAAAATGAATAACAGTTTTCTCTTAATCTTATTAAGCACAAACAATAAGGTTTCATTTGTTAACATTAGTTAATGCACTGTGAACTATCATGAACTCACAATGAATGACTATTTTTATAAACTAACATAAACAAAGATTAATAAATACTGTAGCAAATATATTGTTCATTGTTAGTTGATGTTGGTTAATACATTAATACATTAAAGTTAATAAATCAGACCTTATTGTAAAGTGTTAACATTTTCATTTATACGTTTTTTATTTCTATGATCAGTTTGTGGAAAGTTCAGTTAGGAGGTCAAAAGTTGTAGAAGCTCATAAATCATGTACAGTAAGGTTACAAGATGATTAGATAAAACATTTCAAATACACCTGCAGAATATTTTTTCTAGTCATATCTCGCCATCTTGTCTCGTCTCGTGAACTCAATCTCGAGTCTCATCTCGTGAGATACCTGTCTCGTCACACCCCTAGTTTTAACACATCCTTTCTAAGAGTGTCCAGAGTAAATCAAATATAACATTTTATTTTTCAGGCAAAAATGTATCATGTCAATTTCATAGACAATTAGAAGCCAATTTAAATTATAAACACAGCATTAACTGCTCAAAGATGACTCTAAGAGTAAGAAATGCATACAGTGGTGGATTAATTCTAATCATTCACGCATCACTGGGGGTTCTGGTTTCAGAATGTCTCACATTACTGCTTTGCTCTTTCCCTTAAATACCCAGACCAGAACAAAAGGATTGTAAACATTTTGTCTTAGCAGGAAAATCAAGTCTTGCACACCTTTAACCTCTTAACTGCCACGATCCCGTTGGCGGGACGCCTCCCAGCCAGCACAACCATGGTTTAGTCCAGATGAAATGAACATTGTTCAGAGTGCACAATACAGGCTGTTCAATGTAACACTGAATCAGTGTTGGATTAATGAGATAATTAGGTGATTAATTAAGTGATGATTGAGCATTATTGAATACAGCTGACTTCAGCCGCAGCCTTAGATAAAAACAGACATTAAATCTCTCAAGATCTCAGCAGAGGAGAATTGAGAATTAAGAGAGAGACTTTTTATTATTATTAAAATTTGTTTGGGTTTTCCGCACATTGCACATTTGCTTCACTGCTTCAGTGTTTCACGAAGCCTCGTTCTGCCATCACTACAGTTGCAAAAATAATCAGCAATAAAGTATTTAAACACATAATGCAAAAAAACAAAAAAACAAAAAACAAAAAAACAAAACAAAAAAAAACAGAAAGACAGAATAGCTGTACCATCATATAGATATCACACACAGATATCAAAAATCAGCATGGTGGCAATAAAAAAGACCATTCAGCTGTATAATTTATTCATGCTGCAGTGCATGCTGGGAGTTTTTTACTATGCTGGCACCCAGCATGCATTGCGACATAAAACTTTTAAATGTCATCATTGTTGAGATTCATATGCTGATTGTTTATGTCTGTGTGTGTTATGCAGGAGTTCAAAATGTTTTATGCACTATATGACTTCAATATTCTTCTAAATAACTGATTACTGAATGATTGCTGGATCTCATTCTGTTGAGTCACAAACATAATATAACCAATATATATAAAATACCCACGAAATGAAAGATTAGACAAGTCCAAGATGATTACAGTATATGCACAACAGCCAAAAATACCAGGGGCCGTATTCACAAAACATCTTAAGGCTAAAAGTAGCTCCTAAATTGCCGATTTAGGAGAAACTCTTAAAAATAATGGGTGTGTCAGTCCTAATTTTGGGAGTCCTACATTTTTGCTCTAAGAGTATTTCACAAAGCATTTTAGTGCTAAATCTAGTTCCTAAATCTGTGAAACGCTAGGAGTAGTCAAGAGGACTCCTAAGTCACTAAGACCAAATCACAAACAATCCTAATCCACCCAAAAGCCCTATTCGGACGGGACTAGTCTTCCAAACGACGTTTGAGTAACAATTCTTATCAACCTACGTCTCTGATTTTATGTACGGATTCGGACGGGACTAACATCTCCGTGTTTATTACCGAGGTAGGAGTGTCTGTGTTTTACATGTGGGCATTTCAGAAGATCACGTGTTCATTTATCATCATGATTTAATAGAACTGGGTTCTTATAATAAACCCACTGGAATAAAAAGTTTTAACTTATATAATTTACACGTTATGTAATTAAGTGCAAAATTGAAAGTACTCTTACCTGAAACTGATATAAGACTGTAGCCAGTCTTAACAGTTTACGTGATTTGGCTCTTCTTGTTGATTTATTTTTTTTATTTCTTCGCAGTGTACCAAACACATCTACATCCATTATCGGTGGGTGCGCAAAAAGCAGAAACTTGAATACCGGCGCGATAACGAGAGATTGTACGGTAGTTCACGTTGACCAAAACACACAAGAAAAAGCGTTTTGGAAAAAACATTTTCGGAAATCACAGACATTCGCATTCGGACAGGATTAGATTTCTCTGAGGACCGCCGAGTTTAACGAAAAACAGTAGGTAATTTGCTCTGGAATTTTTACAGAGGTCGTGTGAGAAAAAGACAGACATGGCAGATTCGGACGGGATTAAAATCTCAAAGTACGTCTGTGAAACCGAAATTTCTCTAACATCCCTCTGTGAAACTAGTCCGTCCGAATAGGGCTATAGACACTGTACACCATTGAGGCAATAGCGATAGAGCCTTGGGTGCTGAACCTTTTCTTCATAAATGCAATACATTTTGATTTATAGATTTGAATCTACGATGAGACGCCAAAAATAAATCTTTAAAGGTGCCCTAGAATTTAAAATTGAATTAACCTTGGCATAGTTAAATAATTCGAGTTCTGTACATGAAAATGACAAACAGTGAGTCTCAAACACCAATGAAGAACAGGCGAATCTCAACATAACACCGACTGTTACGCAACAGTCGGGATCATTAATATGTACGCCCCCAATATTTGCATATGCCAGCTCATGTTCAAGGCACTACACAAGCCAGTATTAACGTCTGGATCTGTGCACAGCTGAATCATCAGACTAGGTAAGCAAGCAAGAACAACAGCGAAAAATGGCAGATGGAGCAATAATAACTGACATGATCCATGATATCATGATATTTTTAGTGATATTTGTAAATTGTCTTTCTAAATGTTTCGTTAGCATGTTGCTAATGTACTGTTAAATGTGGTTAAAGTTACCATCGTTTCTTACTGTATTCACGGAGACAAGAGCCGTCGCTATTTTCATTTTTAAACACTTGCAGTCTGAATAATTCATAAACACAACTTCATTCTTTATAAATCTCTTCAGCATTAGCCCCGTTAGCCCGAGCATAGCCTCAAACTCATTCAGAAATAAATGTAAACATCCAAATAAATACCATACTTACATGATCTGATATACTGCATGACGAACACTTTGTAAAGATCCATTTTGAGGGTTATATTAGCTGTGTGAACTTTGTTTATGCAATGTATTATAGAGTTGCGAGCTCAGGGGGCGGAGAGCGCGAGCATTTAAAGGGAAAGCACGCTGAATCGGCACATTTCTAATGATGCCCCAAAATAAGCAGTTAAAAAACTGACAAAAAATATCTGTGGGGTATTTTGAGCTGAAACTTCACAGACACATTCAGGGGACACCTTAGACTTATATTACATCTTGTGAAAAAGCGTTCTAGGGCACTTTTAACAAATACATAAATATTGTCTGATTACATGTGGCAGTGGTTTTCATGAGTTCACATTTACAAATGATTGAATAGAGTTATAAAAAAAAAAAAAGAAGCAAATTTGGTGTGCTGTCCAAGGGGATCGAGGGTTCCGGGCTTGGAATTTAGCCCAAACCCAAAGTTCTCCACCGTATCCCTGGCCGAGAGTGAGGGATGGGGTGGCGGAGGGTAACAGATAACTGACAAAGTAACTAAAGGCGAGTCGGCTCTCGTCTGTGTATATATTCCTCCTCCTCTCCTATATATATATATATTTTTTTTATCCAATTTTCATTTCTCTTCTTTCCTTTCTTTGTGTGGAAATCAGTGAATAATGACAGCAATAAAATCATACCTTTATAATGTTAAACATTTTGGTTGAGGAGATATGCAGCATGCGTGTGTGTATGTATGTGTATATGTATATACATATGTATATGGATATATATGTAGGTATATATGTATGTATATGTATGTGTGTATTGTTATTTTGTTTATATGTTTGTTTGTTGGCACTTATTATGTATGCTTACTGTTTGTCATAAACGACTTTATATGTGAGATGCTTACTTTTTTCTATATCTATTTTTGTCCATATATATATATATATTATTTTTTTATTTTTTTTGCTTATGTCTTATTTACTTGTTTGATTGCCTAAAAAAACAAAAAAAAAAGAATTCTGCAATCTCTTGAGATGCAGACACCTAAGAGGTGGACAGTTAACTGTATATACTAGTTTAATTAATGACACTTAGCTTACATTTTAAAATAAAATAAAATAATTTGAATAGGGCAACATTTGTATTTTAAAACCTTTATTTTAATATGGAAACATGACACGTCATTCTACAATGTTTCTATGATTAAATCTCTGACTCCTCCCCCATCAGCCAATCACTGTGTGTTTACTCCATAGCAACGAGGTCAACCCCGCCCTTACTCTTAGCTTAAGACTTTAGTCTGTTCCTTAGTAAAAGTTTGTCTCAGCAGCTTTGTCTCAGCAGGTTTTAAGAGAAAACTCTTAGCTAAGAACTTTTACTGCTATTTAGGAGAACTCTTAGTGGTAAGATAAGATGTTTTGTGAGTACGACCCCTGACCAACTTTCTGTCAGCTTTTTCTTGCCATAACAAATGAGCTTTATAAACACTCAGTTACAGCAGCCAGAGAAAACTAACGTAAAATAATCAAGAGCCCAACTAAAGCTGACACTGGTCACCACGATGGTGACTGCAAACTTCAATACATTTTTATTTTCAATAAAACATCAACATCCAAATCTGTTAATTCTCAACAAGAACTTCTGTACATGTGTGAAAGAAATCAGGTCAAACTGGTTTGTGAACTGGTTTGACACTCAGTGTGGCGGAAGTCAGTTGTAATTCTTGTTTTTCTGCTCGTCTCTTCTCTTTTTTTCTGGTCTTGTTTCTCTGTCCTTTAGTGATTCTGCTTATCAGGTGTTCATCAGTGTCTGAATTCACTCTCTTCTTTTCATTCACTCTGTCAAGTGGACTATATTAGTGAACTAATGTAGGGAATAGTGAATGAGGGTATAGGGTGTGATTTAGAACACAGCCTCTGAGTGTCGACTTTGAGCGATGTTAACTCACAGTATATTCCTGTAGGCAAAAATGACAAATATTACCCAGAATGCACTGTTTTCTACAGTATATTACTGTTTTAATGGAAAATGGTATGTTATAGTTAGAATTTGGTCGTTTTTTTACAGCAAGGTTTAACAGTGTAGAATACCTTCTCTATATGATCTATATATTTATGAGTTTGTTCTGTAAAACAGGCAGTTCATGCCATCATCTTTTGCTCAGCCATGAGTTACTCCAGACACTTAATCTATTCACTATTTAAATTTTGAGATCATATCTTACAGTCTGAAAAGCAACCGTTGTAAAGGACCAAAAGACTCATGCAGCGTGCACCTAGGCTTTAGTAAACTCTCAGATAACAGACACACAACAGGTGATTTTAAGAGTTTGATCTTTAGCTCATATAAGGACAAACATTGTTAAGTATGAAAGGCTTTTAATTCTTCACCATTTTCTAAGGTTCATTTCATTTCAGGTTACAACCTCACAAACAGCAGTGTTTCCACAATAGAGAATAAGACTTTGACCTATCATCGTATGATAGAGGCGTTCCGCCTTGCCAATGAGCAAAAGAGTAAACTGGGAGACCCACATTACGAAAACATCACTGAGGTGAGTTCAACTCTACAAATGGATTCCTTTGGTTTTAAAGAGATATTCAACTGGAGACAAGAGACACAGTTAGGAACCCCACTCATACGATAGCAGCTCATCTCCGACCACAAAGGTTGGAGAAATAGATGTTCTGACATAGCACGACCCCAGCTCAAGTCCAAACTCAAGATCCTTTGCTGATCTTGTTAAACTCTCTATGCTCTATTGTTTCCCATCTCATCTACACTGTCCTTCACTGATTGTTATATTTACTGATAATGTTCCCTTGAACCGAATGTGATGTAAAATGTGCCAGTGACATCAAACTGATGCAATTGAAGCTCACAGATCATGATCAGAAGGTGAATAAACAATGATTGAATTGTTTTTTGTTATTGGTGAACTTTACCTTTAAGCCAACTCACATCTCAAATAGAGAATTTCTGAATTTGTCTCAACTTTTGCCACATCTGATCTAACATGGGTAACTTGTTACATTAAACAGACATTATTTTCTCAAAGCCTTTTACTGTTCCTATAATTACAAATACAAATCTTGTTTCACAGATTGTCAAAAAGATTGTCCAAAATATGACCTCAGAGCGCTTTGCAGACGACATCAGGAAGATGATTAAAGATGACACCACCAAAAAAGACAGATACGACGTGAAGTCTGTATGTGACGGCCACGGCACATCTCACGTGTCTGTCATCGCAGAAGATGGGAGTGCAGTGGCAGTAACCAGCAGTATCAATAACTAGTAAGAGAAGTATTAAGAGACAAAGAGAGCAGTGTTATATCCTGGTCTTCATCTAACACACCCAGATTCAGTTATTGACAATTCCTCCTCTATTTACACTGATAACATCAAGCCCCTTTGCATCCAAAGACTTTCCGGCTAGACTAGTTTTTTAGCAGTCAGTCTAGTAGACTAATTTGCATAGTTACCAGCAAATCAGAGTAATGAAACACAAGGCCGTTTCTTAGCAGGGGAACATTAATAGGTCCAACGACTGAACTCTCTACCAAAAGGCTGTAATAATATCAGATATGTTGGAAGTTGCCGTTTTTTTTTTTTTTTTTTTTTTTGCTAATTACTCTTCTACACTTCTATGTCTGTGTTCATGCAGTGATCCTGTTCTTATTTTATGATGAGCAAGAAACTCAGAAGAAGACTTTAAATCTTTCACTCAATAATCTGAATGTAACTGATCTCTGACAGAGGAAGGCAATATTTCACTACAGTCAGTAGATTTGACCTACCAAAATCATTCATGTCAGCTAGTGGGACAGCCTTCAGAAATATTTATATCAAACACTGCTAACACGATTTACTCAACAGAGTAAAATACAACACCTTTTATTTTTTTAAAGAATCTGGCAATACATAGATTAGACTTTAATATACTATTTAAAAAAAATAATAATATAATTTAAAAAACAAGATGCTAAAGTACTTTTGGTGTATATTTTGATGAAGATCTGTTGCTTTGTTGTTCTTTTCAATCTTGTTGTCTGGGTCTTTTTTGTATTCTCACAGCTTTGGTTCTGGGGTGATGTCCCGCTCAACAGGCATTATATTTAATGACCAAATGTGTGATTTCAGTGATCCTAAGTCTGTCCTAAATGAAATTAACAGAAACAACCTAATTAAACCAGGTAAAAAACAACAACATGCAGTTAAAATGAGTTTCAATAATTTACAATATTAAGTACAAGTGAAACTATATATACACTTAAATGTTCACATGTAAAATACTATTTATTTTGACAAGGTAAAAGGCCACTTTCATCAAAGTGTCCCACAATAATATTGGACAAACAGAGCAGAAAAGTCAAAATGGTGGTTGGAGGTGCAGGAGGGACAAATATCACTACATCAGTTGCTCAGGTAACAAAAACAATTAAAGCATTGCTCAACTTTACATTACAGAAAGCATTATCAATACACTGACATTTGATTATTCTGCATTACTGTTCTGAACTTAAAAAAACGTGTTTATTCTGAATTGGCCAATGGCTAAGATTATGTGTTTTAATAAATAAATAAAATAGGTTTGTGTGATTTTTAAATCTATTTGTCTTTTGTCTAAAAACCCTTTCCTCTCTTGTCTCCCTCATCTCAGGTGATCCTGAACTATCTGTACTTTGACTATGACCTGAAGAAATCTGTTAATGAATCCAGAGTTCAGGTCCCAAGATATGAGACAAATATAGAAGATAACTTTGATAAGGTAGGGTTCTTACACTTGACAACACAAGTCATCTAAATTAGATTCACAAAGTCAAAAAAGTGAAAATTATATAAATTTCTCTCTGTGCTGTGTTTATGAATGCAGAATGTAACTTGTGACTTGAAGAAGAAGAATCATACAATAGGTTACAAAACTGAATTATCAGTGGTCCAGGTGGTCGTACAAGAGGAGGACAAAATATTTGCTGAATCCGACCCCAGGAATGACCGCTATCCTGTTGGATAGTGAGCGCTGCTCCTGTGCTCTTGCTGCTGTTGTCAAACATGTGTTTGACCCTGCAAAAGTAAAACTATTGTCGAGTGACAGATCAAGAATTGTTTGTTAGGATGCTTTTTGGTTTTCAAAAAAAAAAAAAAACTTGAGCAGGCAATCGGTGAAAGGCTATTCATAAATAACATTGTTCCAGCCATCGTGCATTATAATATCACACAGTGCCAAAATATGCTGCAAATATTCTTAGAATTTCAGCTTGTCAATTTTATTTTTAATTTAGCTTATCCATTGCTATAACTTGCATTTTGTAGTCTGCTAATCTTAATATACACTAAAACATTATTTTCACTGTTGTAAGCTTTACTGAAAAGAGTTTGATAGTTGCATTGTAAACAAGTTGTTTCAAATCATTAAAGTATGCTGTCAGCTTTAGTCTACTTCTACTACTAGTCTACTGCTTTCGGGGGTACTCACTAAATAAAATGTGGGCTGTTTTTGATATGGGTTGCATTCTGCTTTCCTCAGGTGACATTTCGGACGATGTTAAATTGTATTTTCAAAACTTGAACTGGCAAAACACTGACTAAAACATTCAGGGTGCATAAAATTACATAAAAAGCATCTGTTTGAACAACTTTAATGGAGACATTTGCCTGTTATTAAAAACAGATGTGTTGGTCTACTTTATCAACTGCTGATAAAAAGTAACTCAACAAAAGTCAAGGGTCAAGAGCTCAACTAAAGCAAACACTGATCTCCATGATGGTGACCGCAAACTAAACATTTTTAATAAGACATCAACATCTAAACCTCTGTTAAGTCTCAATAAGAGATTCTGTAGAAGTGTGACAGAAATAAAATCAGTCTGGTTAGTAATAAGTGAAGCTGGTAATGCTGTTTGTGGAGTTGTTTAATCAGAGATTTTTTTTCAGGTTCATAAAGGTGGATTGGTTTTTAGCGGGTTTCAATGCTATGGTAACTTACGCTACACGGCTAACCTGCTCCGGAGCAGGGTTGTGTTCAGGCCCTACAAAATGTTGCAAAACGTTTTTTTAAACGGAAACGGTGGTGCGTTGAACACCATGTTCTGATGACGCAAGAGCTGCAATTATGGCAGCTGAGAAAGCCATTTTTGTGTTATTTTTTAAGAATTGATATGCTATATTTTTACTATAAATCTCTTACGACAAACATGTCTTCTAATTTCTTCAATTGTTGTGTATACCGAGGTGCAGCGGACACATGCGTAATAATCAAGGAACTTTGCTGCGGTACCATGAGTGCAGCAGGAGCAATGATATTATGCAGCGTCTGTGACCCACTGTTTGCTCAGGGAGCGTGCCTTACAACCATGGAGACATTTGTGAGAGTCACTGCGTAATATCATTAAATAAACTCCTCTATCATCTGGTGTCACAGCAGTAATTCTCACAGCCATGAGTTTCTGTTTGTCATCAGAAATATTGAATCTTTCTTTCTTCTTCCATATGCTGTAAATCATCTCAATAGAATCTTTTCCTTCTTTGAATATGATCTTGGGATCATTATTATGATTATTTGAATATTCACAGCTGAATGTGGCAGTTTCTCCAATATTCACCATCACTCTCTTTGACACATTACAATATGAATCTGTCATTCACAAAATAAACATATATTTTATAAATATAAAAGCTCTAAAATAGTTCTACCACACAAAGACATCTTAAAATGACTGACCTTCTTTCACATTTAAAGTCATATATATAATTCAATTCAATTCAATTCACATTTATTTGTATAGCGCTTTTCACGATATATCATTTCAAAGCAGCTTTACAGAGAATGCGTGTCAACATTACAATTTAAAGAATGCAGTTAGCAAATAATGTAATAATTTACAATTTACAATCACTGTTAGCAGTTTAACTGAACGTAGAAGCAATGAGCTCCTGGAAAAATGAATACATTAACAATAATCAAGATATAGAATTTGTGCAATGTGCATGTTGATCCAGATGATTGCGTCTTCCGAAATCCTCGCAGGAGTTGGCGCCGTCTCTTCATAGGTGTTGGTCATCTGAGGTCTTCCTAAGAGGCCGGATCCAAACTGAAGCTGATGTCCTCTCTAGGCAAAACAGAAAAGCAAATGGAGAGTAATTAGCGTAGCTGCTGTTCATAACATTAAGCAAAGATAATCATGTGCAATTGATCTGATATGAGATGCATTATGTGAATGCTTGGCTAAAGAGATGCGTCTTTAATCTAGATTTAAACTGGGTGAGCGAGTCTGAGCCCCGAACATTATCAGGAAGGCTATTCCAGAGTTTCGGAGCCAAATGTGAAAACGCTCTCCCTCCTTTAGTGGATATACGCCAGTTGTGAAGGACTTCAATTGCGTATCTTCCAGCATCATGTTGGTTCAGTTCTCTGATGAAGATCATGAGGTTTCCATCACTGTTACAAAACAGTGTGAATCTTTCTTCATTAATTCATTTATCATGTTTCGTATAATTTATTATTGTTCTCCAATCAGGTAATTTGGCCATATATTTAGCAGAGTAACTGAACCAAACCTCCCCAGAATCAACAAGAAGACTTCCTCCAGAATATCCAGTGACTCTAAAGCATCTCACTGCACCTGTCAATCAGATTGATACTGTGATCAGAAACCTCATGAACAGAAAACAGCATTATTACTGCAGTGATGAAAGAGAAAAGCTCTGACCTGAGATCAGGTAGAAAGTGAAGAAGATGAGGAGGATCTTCATTGTGAGTTGAGTTCAGTCTTCTTTATGCTGAATGTTCTCTGTGTGAATCTCTCTGTCTCTACATCTGTCTGCTTTAGTTACTTCCTCTTTCTTCAGCTCTTTATCAGTAATGAGCAGCTTTACTGGCCCCTCCCACCATCAGCACTGCCTGAATATTACATTAATCACACTGAAAGAGCGCCACCTAGTGGAGGATACAGTGTCTGATACTGAGAGATCATACAGGGTTCATCTTCTCTATGTAAGGACTAATGACACTGAAGATAATTGATCAGCATTATTTAAATTTTACACTAGAGGGCGTATATGTATATATAAGTTCACTGAGGTCCTCTGGAGCCAATTAAAAGAAGTCCTGGGGAAAAAAATGCATTTGATACAAGGGGATTTAGTAAGAAACATTAACAGCCAGATCTGACTGTGGATTTAGCACCACAGACAGCAGATATCAGTCAAACCTCATTTGAAAAATATCTAATGACACTGAAGATAATTGATCAGCGTTATTTAAATCTTCCACTAGAGGGCGACAGTATAGTTTATTGAGGGCCCTGTACCTTGTACAAGGTGACTTCGAAAATAAAAGTTAACCTATTTAAAAGCTTTAAAAAGACTTAACATATTGAAAATGCTAAACACATAAGATATAGAGCAAATGCTGTGTCTGATTGCTGCTTCTGTCACTTTAACAGGCAGTTGTGGATTCAGCACCACGGACAGCAGCTGTCAATCAAACTTCAGCATCACTGATGACAGTTTAACAACACAAACTGAACAACACAAACTTGACTTCATCTGCTTACTTTATCTCTGACGGTGCTCATAAAAAAGCTAGTTAGTAACTGTGATGTTGTGGCAACGTCGTGGATCAATAGATCTGTGTTGGTAATCATATTTGTTGGTAATTTTCATATTTTTTATTTTTCTGTGGGGTTTAATCCAATGCCCTCATTTGCCCAAACTAATTTAAAGGCTATTTCAACAGCTGTGAATGATGAATGCAGACTCATAATGAATTTAATTCATTTATTTACAAAAACACACAAATATAAACATTAAAATACACCTAAATTATAAATAAATACATAGGATATAGCTTACAGTGAAACATGAATAAAACCATTTAAGACATTCTCAGCATCATTATAAACATATGCTATAAACTACACAAAGATCATTTCACTAAAACCAATAATTTTAACATGCATTAGCTCATATTTTCCACTAGAGGGAGCCAGAGGTTTCTATAAGACAACCCTGATAACAACTCAGCTGCTTGTATCTTTCTAGAAATGACTGATTAGCTTAAAGGGTAAGTTCATCCAAAAACTAACCCTTAAATGACTGATTAAAAGTCAAGTGTCAAACTGCCCAAACAGAGGAAACACCGATCACCATAATGGTGACCAAGTATTTTCAATAACCATCAAAATCCAAACCTCTGTTAATTCTCAAACAGAACTGTAGATGGATGACAGAAATAAAGTCAGTCTGGTTTATAATAAGATAGATTTAATGTCTTTTCAGTTGATTTCATCTAAGGCTGTGGCTGAAGTCAGTTGTAGTTCTGGTGTTTCTCTTTCCTTCAGTGATTAATAAGTGTCTGTTATTACCCACATGTGTCCTTAAGTACAACATATTTGCCATGAACATACCACTAGTAAGTACAGTATTGTGTCTGTTAGTTATCATATACGGACACTATAAGTAAGTGTCTGTTATTACCCAACACTTGTCTATAGATACAAAGTAATTACCGTGTACCATTGGAAAGTACAGCAGTGTTTCTTATTAGTTTCCATGTACATACATGTCAGGAAAGTACCTTGTGTTACCACTCTTTTACTTGTATGTTCAACATAATTACTAAATATGTACCAGGAAAGTACATATACTGTAAAATAAAGTGCTACCATTATGGTTTTCATATATTAAGCAAATTTACTTTTTAGAGAGTGGAAAGTATGTGTCCACCATTAGCAAAATTAACATTTAAAAAAAAAAAAAACATATTTAGGCAGATGACAGGTTTTGGTTTAACCCACAGAAGATAAACTGAGCAAAAGAAAACCACAAAGTGAAGAGCATGTTGATCTTTAAAACACCACAGTGAACACAAAGACACTTAATGTACAAGCAACCTACTTTATACTAGTAAAAACTGGGTTAAAAAGCATTTCCGAATTCAGAAAGGCAAACTAGCATATGACTCTCACTATCATCCCATGATATATGGAATTTAACCAGAGAGATACTGACGAAAAATCTTAAATAAAACAGGAAAATGCAAAGTATATTTTGGAGATGTTGCTTGGGAAAAACAAATGCATTAATAATACAAATGTATGACCTTTAAAGCATTACAACAGACATTCTGTGTCATTGTCAAAACACACACACACACACACACACACACACACACAGACACAGACACACAGACACACACACACACAGTTTAGTTTTGCTATCTTAGTGAGGACTCTCCATTGGCGTAATGGTTTTTATACTGTACAAACTGTACATTCTCTCACCCTACACTACCCCTAAACCTAAACCTACCCATCACAAAAAAATTCTGCATATTTACATTTTAAATAATAAATCAACAGCTTTAGGCAATAGACAAGAAATAATAGCAAATGTTTATTTTTCATTGAATTAAAATATATGATTTTATTATAAATCTCTTGCATCAGAAAAATTATGCCAGTACCAACAAGAGCAAGAATGAACTAAGAAAACAACATTAGCAAACTTGAAAGCACAAATAACAGAAATTTAAAAGGCTTTAAGAGGGGTCGTTAAAGAGCTTTTATTAACAACACGTGTCTCTGCATTCAGAGTGGAAACTTTACAGTATATAAGTGTCACTCAGTGGTTTTATTTCCTGTCTTCATCATGACCTCAGCTAAACTGAGAGGACAAACTCTGTACACACACCAGTAAACCTCTGACACACCTGCTATTTTAAACATGTGAAAGAACATGATCATCAGCGGAAACTTTAAAGTGTCTCATGATTCAACAGACTGAACTGAACAAACCAAACATCTGTTTAACACTAAATAAATTAAGTACATTTTCATCAATAAACTCTGTGAGCATAAGCATGAATATATATATATGTATACAGTCAAACCAAAAATTATTCAGACACTAGAGTGTCAAAGTGAATCTGGTCCTTACTGAAGGAGACTGTAGCGTCACTGAGAGACTCGTCATGCTTCTGGAAACTGACAGACGCGTACAGGAGCTCATCAGAGGGGATTGAGGGGAATTCATCAGGACTGTTAATTTGAGGTGATCCAGGATCTGTGAGAGAATCGCGTCTGCTGTCTTCACATGATGACTGACATGGACAAAATAGAGAGAAAACGTACATTAAAAAGACAAAACACAACACACACACTCACACTGGAACTCACCATTGTATTTTTCTTCCTCTTTCTCTTTCTCTTGTCTGATGTCGAGGTTCTTCCTAATTACCCAAAACAAAATGAATCAATCAGTAAGAGAAAGACAAACTAGATCAAACTGGAGATGAACAGCAGCATCTGAGACAGAAACTCATTGAGTCAGTGAGATTTTACTGCTGCTGACAGTCAGAAGATTCAAGCAGCTCAGAGACACTCAAATAACTAATTATTAATAAATGATCAAACCTCTTCTCTTGTGTCTTAATTTACACACAGTCGCAGTGAATCCACCAATCAGCAGCAGAATCACACACACACAAATAATGATGATCATGGAGAAATCTGAAAATAAAACACATATTGGTAATTAATCTTCAGACATTAGGAAACACATTTGAGACTACTGCTTGATCGAATTACAGGCGCTGGTCATATAATTAGAATATCATCAAAAAGTTGATTTATTTCACTAATTCCATTCAAAAAGTGAAACTTGTATATTATATTCATTCATTACACACAAACTGATATATTTCAAATGTGTATTTCTTTTAATTTTGATGATTATAACTGACAACTAAGGAAAATCCCAAATTCAGTATCTCAGAAAATTAGAATATTGTCAAATGGTTCAATATTGAAGACACCTGGTGCCACACTCTAATCAGCTAATTAACTCAAAACACCTGCAAAGGCCTTTAAATGGTCTGTCAGTCTAGTTCTGTAGGCTACACAATCATGGGGAAGACTGCTGACTTGACAGTTGTCCAAAAGACGACCATTGACACCTTGCACAAGGAGGGCAAGACACAAAAGGTCATTGCAAAAGAGGCTGGCTGTTCACAGAGGCGAAGGGAAGGAAAAGATGTGGTAGAAAAAAGTGTACAAGCAATAGGGATAACCGCACCCTGGAGAGGATTGTGAAACAAAACCCATTCAAAAATGTGGGGGAGATTCACAACGAGTGGACTGCAGCTGGAGTCAGTGCTTCAAGAACCACTACGCACAGACGTATGCAAGACATGGGTTTCAGCTGTCGCATTCCTTGTGTCAAGCCACTCTTGAACAACAGACAGCGTCAGAAGCGTCTCGCCTGGGCTAAAGACAAAAAGGACTGGACTGCTGCTGAGTGGTCCAAAGTTATGTGCTCTGATGAAAGTAAATTTTGCATTTCCTTTGGAAATCAGGGTCCCAGAGTCTGGAGGAAGAGAGGAGAGGCACACAATCCACGTTACTTGAGGTCCAGTGTAAAGTTTCCACAGTCAGTGATGGTTTGGGGTGTCATGTCATCTGCTGGTGTTGGTCCACTGTGTTTTCTGAGGTCCAAGGTCAACGCAGCCGTATACCAGGAAGTTTTAGAGCACTTCATGCTTCCTGCTGCTGACCAACTTTATGGAGATGCAGATTTCATTTTCCAACAGGACTTGGCACCTGCACACAGTGCCAAAGCTACCAGTACCTGGTTTAAGGACCATGGTATCCCTGTTCTTAATTGGCCAGCAAACTCGCCTGACCTTAACCCCATAGAAAATCTTATGGAGTATTGTGAAGAGGAAGATGCGATATGCCAGACCCAACAATGCAGAAGAGCTGAAGGCCACTATCAGAGCAACCTGGGCTCTCATAACACCTGAGCAGTGCCACAGACTGATCGACTCCATGCCACGCCGCATTGCTGCAGTAATTCAGGCAAAAGGAGCCCCAACTAAGTATTGAGTGCTGTACATGCTCTTACTTTCATGTTCATACTTTTCAGTTGGCCAAGATTTCTAAAAATCCTTTCTTTGTATTGGTCTTAAGTAATATTCTAATTTTCTGAGATACTGAATTTGGGATTTTCCTTAGTTGTCAGTTATAATCATCCAAATTAAAACATATAAACATTTGAAATATATCAGTTTGTGTGTAATGAATGAATATAATATACAAGTTTCACTTTTTGAATGGAATTAGTGAAATAAATCAACTTTTTGATGATATTCTAATTATATGACCAGCACCTGTAAACCAAATTATGGGGAAATTGAGCACATTTTATTCTCTCTTCCTGCAAACTTACATGTTCTACTTCATCTGTCTGTGGGTTTCCTGAATAAAAACAATTAATTCTTCACAGTCAAATTAACCTGAGACTCTGAACCTTCAGCTCATTTCTGTGGTTTTGAAAATGTTATTTTCACCAAGAATGACTTTAAAACAACCCTCTCACTGTCACATTTGACAATGGAAATAAAGTAAACTTTCTTACTCTTATCCTTGATGATGTTCATTTTAGTGAAGATGTGAGATTCTCCTCCTTCTCCTTCATGACAAACAAACACAGACATTTCACACACATGAATCTGAATAGACTGTATTTACTACAATGAAATCATCTGAATTCACTCACTGATGAGGTTGAGCTGAATTTTGGTGTTCAGGGAGATGAAAGTCAAATGTGTGTCTCTGGTTTCTGCTCCACACCAGTAAACTCCAGCATCTCTCACGCTCACATTACTGATGCTCACTGTAAAAACTCTCTCTTCATTTCTCTCAGATGAACCATTCATTTCTGTCACTGTAGATGTGCTGATGTTTTGACAGATGTGATTATCATCCTCTTTGCAGAAATGAACTTCATGTTCCTCTGGGATCTGACAGATGATGTTGACTTCTCTACCAAGATGAGCAGATTGTGTCAAAATCTTTGGATATTTTACAACTATAAACCAGGATGAAAATGACATAAAAAATCAGATCAGATACTTCAAACATGCAAGATAAAGTATATCATGTTCCTCACCGTCTGTGACGATCAGATGAAGTTCAGTGAAGCTCTCAGTATAGTGAGACACATTCACTCCACACCTGTATGTTCCTGCATCTGCAGCTTTCAGCTCTCTAAAAAACACCATCAAGACTCCTGCTCTGGTGTCGTCATATAAAGAAACATCTCCATTCTCCATCCATTCATCCTGAACTCCTGGATTCTTCCTCTCTGAACATCCATCTGATTCTTTACAGAAGTATTTTGGCTTGGTTTTGTATTGAGGATGTTTACACTTGATCATCATACGACCTCCTGAGTATCCGCTCACTCTAGACACGCCCCTTTTAAACTTATCAATAACATGCAGATAAACTGTATTAATAATAAAGTAACTAAAGTATCCGTACGAGTGACTGCTGATCCAAACTCCACATAAATAAACTCCTCCATCATCTGGACTCACAGCAGAAATTGTAACAGTCATAAACTGTTGATCTCTTCTATCAGACATACTGAACCTCCTGTTCTTACTCCATGTGCTGTAAATCGTCTCAATAGAGTCTTTTCCTTCTTTGAAGATTATCTTGGCATCATTAATATGATTCTGTGGATATTCACATTTGAAAACAGCAGTCATTCCTTTCTTCACCTCCACTCTCTTTGCCTCGTTACAGCAGGAATCTGTCATTTACACATAATAGAACATATTATATAATTATATTTTGTGTAGTAGTTTTGGGGAGTGTGCTGGGCAGAGCTACGTTTAACTTAGGCGACTATACAACCTCTTTAAAAAGCGGCACTGTTTTTCTAGCATTTATAAATCTAGATTAATTGTTTTTACATCTCCAAATGCATATATATTAGAGCTGGGAAGCAATTAAAATTAAAATTGTGGCAATTAATTAATCTAATTAATCACAAATGTCATACATCAAATATGGCTGAGCAATTATCCCCAAAAGATCATTTGAAGTCATTACTGTGTAAAGCATCAAGTAAACATTAAAAAAAGTAGATTCAGAAATAAATTTATTTGATTCAACAGAATCGTGAGGTTGAGTAAATGATGACTGAATTTTAATTTTGGGATGAATTATATCTTGATTTTATTTATTTATTTATTTTATTTTATCAATATGGAATTGTGAAATTTAAAGTAAAAAAACGAATAAAAAAGAAAAAATAGTTTAATGAATTATTTTCTTAGAGAAGTTAATTTACTGAAGGCTACCAAGAAAGTTAGGGTACTAAGTTTATTAAATTAATTATTTTGATAAACTTATTTTATTAAAATTTTTTCAGTTGATTTCATCCCCACATTCGCCCCCCACATTATTATTAATGTGGGGGGCGACACGTCATGCAGGCNAATATCACTTTTCTTTTGTTTTTCCTTTTTTATTCAAAATATTCACAAACTTGTTAACTATAGCCTATCATGAACTCTATAGGCACTAAAGCACCCACGGAAAAATGAGATACTACTCTCCATTAATTTTAACCAATAAAAAACAACTGCAGCTTTCAGAAGTGACGTTCTTTTCATTTTTATAGTTCACTTGAGGCAGTTACTATGTATGGCATTTTTTAACGACACATGTAGAGTGTGCATCAATGTAATGTGCAGGGCGAATCTCTCCACAAAACTCGTGCGCTCAAATATAGTGTCCACAACCCAGATAGCAACATTCTGTCAGCCCAGATCCGGCCCACATCATGCGTTTCACAATCACACTGTCACAACAGCCAGAAAAAACAAATGTATAATAAGAGTGAAGAACCCAACTAACGGAACCACTATTCACCATTATGGTGACTTGAAATTAAACAGAGTTAAAACCTCTGCAAATTCTCAATAACAACTTTTGTAGATTTCTAACATAAATAAAGTAAATGCTGTTTGTGGAGTTGTTTAATCATCCTCTGTTGAGATCTTGAGAGATTTAATGTCTTTTATCTTCAGTTGATTTCATCTAAGGCTGTGGCTGAACTCAGTTGTAGTTCTTGTGTTTCTGCTCATCTCTTTTTCTGTGCTCTTATTTCCTTCAGTGATTCTGCTTGTTAACAGACTTAAGGCTCAGATGACTCCATACTTAATATACACAGATTTTGTGGCTCAGATAAGGTCCAGTTCTGGTTTATTTCTTTGCTCTTGGCTGACATGTGGCATTGCTGTGGCCTTCTTGTGGCTCAGATCTGGCAAACAGAAGCGGCCCACACAAGGACCGTAACTCAATGCAGCATGTGGGCCAGATCATCATGCCACATGTGCCAGATGTGGGCCGGATCCTGACCGACACAATGTTGCTATGTAGGCTCTACTCTGGCTCAGATATTACGTTTGTGCACTCGGTTATGGATGGTTCGGCTGTGGGAACCAACCGACAGAAACATAAATCGGCGCCTAGTATTTTAATGTGATTTATCGTTTAAATCATATCAGTTGATCAATAACGAGCAATTGCTGCTGCCACCGCAGCCAAAGCGTGAAAGCAAGTTTGAATTTAGCAGTGAACGTCCTGATCTTACCCGTGTTGTCATACGCTTCAAAGGGTTCAGATCGATCGCCTTTTATATCTGTCACGAATCCAGTCAGTTCCGGACTCCAATTCCCATAATCCTCCCTGCCAGTCACCTGCACACACTCCACACTAATCGCCACACCCAGCTGCAGCTCATTACCTGGACTATAAAAGACTCACACACCCCACCTCTTGGTGAAGTCTTGATTTGCCCCGGTGATCACTACTGAGTGTTTTCTTGTGAACTGTTCATTCCCTGATCTTTGCCTGTGTTCTGGACTGTGTTTATCTGCCGCCTGCCCTGACCTCTGCCTGCGACCCGACTCCGTTTATCTGCCGCCTGCCTCGACTATTGCCTGTTCCAGTTTATGTCTTTGCCTTTGCCCCTGTCTGCATTGTTCATTATTTTAATAAAAGCTGCAGATGGATCTTACCTTGAGTCCCGCTTCGTTACAATATCTTTATGGGCATTCTAACTGCATTCTATAGGCTATATCACACAGTGAGATGTTGCCCTGCATTATATTCATCATCAGTCGTCAACTGTATAAAATGTCAGATAGGGGTGGAGCAAGTGCATTAAATGCATAAAAAATTTGAACGCTTTATTTTTTTTCCCATAATTAATTAATCTAATTAACGCATTCAACAATATATATATTGGGTGGAAAACCCAATCACAATCACCCTAGATTAGCATTACAATTGATATTTTACGGTAAATAGTGCTAAACAATCTATTTATTAAATTTTACATTCTGCCCAATTTGTATTTCATATGTCATAATTACTCACCAACATTCACATTCAAATGGATTTCAATATTCCATGAACCTGAAAAAACAATCCGGTATCTTCCAGAGTCCTGTAGCTTCAGTTCTCTGATGAAAAGCATGACATGTCCATTTGTGTTGACATACAGAGTGAATCTTCCTTTATTAATCCATTGATTGTTTTTATTATTCTCTATTATTATATCCCATCCTCCCTGGGTGTTTTGTTTTTGCAGATATTGATTGTATTTGGATGAAAACCTTCCAGAATCAACAAGAAGACTTCCTCCAGAATATCCAGTGACACTAAAGCATCTCACTGCACCTGTCAATCAGATTGATACTGTGATCAGAAACCTCATGAACAGAAAACAGCATCATTACTGCAGTGATGAAAGAGAAAAGCTCTGACCTGAGATCAGGTAGAAAGTGAAGAAGATGAGGAGGATCTTCATTGTGAGTTGAGTTCAGTCTTCTTTATGCTGAATGTTCTCTGTGTGAATCTCTCTGTCTCTACATCTGTCTGCTTTAGTTACTTCCTCTTTATTCAGCTCTTTATCAGTAATGAGCAGCTTTACTGGCCCCTCCCACCATCAGCACTGCCTGAATATTACATTAATCACACTGAAAGAGCGCCACCTAGTGGAGGATACAGTGTCTGATACTGAGAGATCATACATGGTTCATCTTCTCTATATAAGGATAAAAGACATTGGCGGAAATGTCAAAATCTGAATTATTTAAAAGTGCCACTAGAGGGCGTACATGTACATATAAGTTCACTGAGGTCCCCTGGAGCCCATACAAAGAAGTTCTAGGAAAAAAACACATTTGATACAAGAAGTTTTTGTTAGAAACATTAACAGCCAGATCTGACTGTTGGCTGGATTTATTTGGATATTTTAAGCATTTGATTTGAACAAACACAGAGTAAGTCACTAAAACTTGAGTTAATCTGCTTCCTTCACTGTGGTCATAAAACAATTTGCATGAAACAAAAATATTAGGCCAAAGTTTCATTCGTCCAGATTAACATAAGGCAAGTAAATAAGTGTAATTTATAAATCATCAAAAAAAGATGGAAAAGTTTTTTCTTTGTACAGATGACAACGTTATCAAAACTATCCTCATGCGCACGGATCCACGAAAATGACTAAAAATGCTGTATTACACATGCCAGACAAGTAGTCGGCGATGTCACTTTGTAAAGAGAGATCACGCGCCTGCGCACACACTCATTCTTTTACAGAGCTCTCGCCTCGCGCATGTCTATCCCCCTTATTTTACAGTTTACTGCACTTTGATATTCTTCTCCTTATTTCCCTATAGCGGTTAATAATTCAGAAGTCTCGCACATACACAGAAAACACCTTACCTTTGCGGTGGGTAAAATAAACACGTAATACGCATGTGAATGCCGTCACCGTTTTCACAGATTCGTTTTTTGCGATTTACACGGAGATGACAACGGTATCGTTTTCAAAAACATGCACTTTCAAACCTGTTTTCAAAAGTTTGTATATTCGGGCCACCAAAACTCTGTTGTCGTGTAAATTAGTGGGCAAAACACATAAAATGATTTCCATTTTTAGTTGTAAACGGTGTCGTGTAAACAGCCTCTCAATCACACAATACAACTACTACTTTCAAAAAAACAAAACAGTAACAGTTAAAAACTTAAAAGCATCAAAAATAAAACTGCTTTTTGTATTTACAATCTAGACCAATGTGACTCACTGCATCTTTTCACAAACTATGAAGTTTAGCGTCCTTGCTGTTTTTTTTCCTGTAGAATTAATCCTGCTTAATTATTCTAAAAGGTTGCAGCTTAATAAAGCAGCATTTGGGGTAAATTTACTACTCGTTATTTTACCATAGACCTGACAACCACTGCATTGCACTGTGAGGACGACAGACATGCTGTATAAACGCTTGTTTGTGCATCAGGCGATCCTTGAGCTAAATAAGACACTTAATCGTAAATCAAGAGTATTGTGAATGTGCTGTGTTGTGTAGTGGGATGTAGTAAGGGTAGGGTTTTTTTTTTTTTTTTTTTTTTTTGAGTGTGTGGATTAAGTGATGTTGTGTAAGAGATGATTGTTGCAAACATGGAAAATATATTGTGATGCAAGAACAATTTCACACATGTTCTGACAATAAAGTATCATATCATCTTATCAGTCACTCTTAAAATGTACAAATCTAGTTTGATAATAAACTGTTTGAAGTTGATCATTTTGACATCTTAGCACATTTTGGAGAATGGTGATTAATATAACATATATGCATAGTGTATAATTATGCATGTTTAATATTTATCATAGTCATTTAATAGCGTTGTTTAAGTTGGTTAAAGATATTGTTAGCCTCAGCGATCCTCTGTGACTGTCTTCTCAGGGCAAAGATCGGCTCTTCGTGAGGAATAGCTGTAAATTTAATTGATTACTCACAGAAAATCTTCTTTTCTCTGGTCTAACAAATTTCGATTGACCCGCAAACTTTGCTTACATTCAGCGCCATTAGGAGAAAAGGGAGGAGTCAAAACTGCCTCATTGGTTCATGTATCATCGTCGTGCCATATTTGGATATGTTGTACTAATGTTGATTACAGAGTACAGACACAAAAATGTAATATGCTCATGTATTATTTCAGGCCTTCTAATTAAGATTAATGCACAACAATATGAAGTGTGATGAAGACCAGGTTTTAACATTTAAAAAGCAAGCGGATATTTTATAATGCACATTTATTAATTAATGACTGTATTGGGTTGGACTTATTTACTAAACAGTTTAAGCTATGTCCCTATGGTAAATATTTCAAATGACCAGAATAAAACTTTCTTAAATAAGATTTTCATTTTTCATATATTACACAAATTTACAGTAGGCCTATTTTTTTTTTTTATTATATTTTTTTTTATTGGGTGTAAAATCTGTGACCAGTGGTAATGAAAAAACATCTCCTGTTTTTATCACACCTGCAGGAGGCTGAAGGGCTTCTTTGTTTGACCCAAATAACAAAACCACAAGCTGAAGAGCATCTCATGTTTAAAGCACTGACCACAGCACAAACCTGCAAACACGAGACGAGGACCTGAGACATTTGCAGGCAAGTCTCTTCAACCTAACCAATACTGTAAAAAAGCATTTTATTTTGAAATTACAAACCTATATTAAAAAAAATAATAAAGAGAATTAAACCTCTGTTTATTTAAAAGATGCTAGCAAATGTTCAATCACAACTTTATAGACTCATCGTTTCACTGTTTATTGTCTGTCTGTTGTCTGATAATGATCTCATGATATCACAACACAAAATCAGAAAACAAATTCTCACTTTCAGTAATACTGTTACGTCTCTGTCTAGGTTGACAAATGTTATGCAGAAAAGCAAATTAGCATATAACTCTTACAGTTAATGCCATATTAAAGTTACTCCCTGATATTTTGATGTTATTGTCTTCTGCTCACAATGGATGTTGATCTTCTGTCTCTCTCTGTTCAGTCTCATGTGTCTCTCTGTGGGTTTCTTGAGTAATTCTGTTTAACTAAACTGAACTGAGACCCTGAACCTTCACCAGTTTCCTGTGGCTTTGAGCTGGATGGAAAAACAGCCTGTTCATCACGCAAACACAAACAACACCTCCAGCACTCGTGAGAAACTTTGAAACAAAGATCAAAAACAAAAAAAGTTTTTGAATCTTTGAGTATTACAATAACGACAAAATGTGTACAGTGGTATGAATATTCATCTTTAAATCACCTGACTGTACACTCTAAAAAATGCTGGGTTAAAAACAACCCAAGTTGGGTTGAAAATGGACAAACCCAGCGAATGGGTTGTTTTAACCCAGCGGCTGGGTTAAATGTTTGCCCAACCTGCTGGGTAGTTTTATTTAACCTAAATATTGTTTAAATATTACTGTATTTCTTGCTTAAAATGAACCCAAAATATGTTGGAAATTAACATTTATTAATATGTTTAATAAACAAACATTTATTAATACTTTTTTGAATAATATTTAAACAATAAATATTTATTAAATTGCTTATTAATAAATGCTCATCTTTTTTATTATTATTGTTGCCTCTAGTAATTATGAGTCTGATTTTTAATTTCCAACCTATTTTGGGTTCATTTTAAGCCAGACATATAGTAATTTGTAAACAATTGTTGGGTTAAATAAAACTACCCAGCAGGTTGGGCAAACATTTAACCCAACTGCTGGGTCAAAACAACCCAATCGCTGGGTTTGTCCATTTTCAACCCAACTTGGGTTGTTTTTAACCCAGCATTTTTTAGAGTGTAGTCAGATTAAATGTGAACATTTAAATCAGTGAAAATAAAAATAGATAACATAAATTATTTTTGGATTTCAGAATAACATTTCTTGTCTTTCATGCTAATCATTATGATCTTAAACTGCATTTCTGGATGTAAATAGTGACAGAAAACAACAACAAAAATACCTAGTTATATACAATCTTTCCATTCAATAAACGTTCTAAAATTTTTCTAGGAGAAATCTTTTTAAACAATGTCTATTGTTGTACTTTCCTAATAAGAGCGTTGCCTAATGTCATTTAGAGCAGGACATTCCAATAAAATATGCTTCATTTAAGGAACACTTACAAAAAACTCATAAAGGCATATTGCCATTAAATAATAATCTCTCTCACTGTAAGATTTGGAGAAATAATCAGGATATGGTAGCAAAAAAAATATATATTTATTTTCAGTGAATTAAAACATGATTCTACAATAAATGTATAAGCAGTTGTTACATCAGAAACATGAACCAACAGAACAGGAATGAACTAATAACATATCATCAGGAAAAGTACAGAATCAGAAAGTTAATACATAAAGCAATGCTAAATTTCAGATGTGCTAAAAGAGTGATGTTATTAAAAATGATCTTTCATATTCTCTTTTACTAGTATCTTTTATATGTACAAATCTAAAGCAGGTCAAAGAGTCAATGTTTAGAGAGAAGAGAAAGAGAAAACAGTCATTTTAACTGATCAGATTGTTAAGCTTCATGTGTCTCGTCATACATTGGTTGAACTTGTGTCTGTTTAAGAGCTGCTAGAGGTTTTATATACCAAGAGCAGCACTTTCAACACATGTATCTCTGCATTTAGAGTAGAAACTTCACTTGGGTTTTATTTCACTAAATTATGGATTGTAAAGAGACTTATAAATGGAGAAAAAAAGGTGATCTGTGATCTGTTATAAGTGAGTTAGTTGAGTCTCATGCGGTAATTGACCGTGGCGTAATCAGAGTGAATCTGGTCCTTACTGAAGGAGACTGTAGCGTCACTGAGAGACTCTTCATGCTTCTGGAAACTGACAGACGCGTACAGGAGCTCAGCAGAGGGGTTTGTGGGTAATCCATGACTGTTAATTTGAGCTGATCCAGGATCTGTGAGAGAATCACATCTGCTGTCTGCACATGATGACTGAACATGGAGAAAATAGAGAGAAACATACTTTAAAAGGAGAAAACATTGCAGGAGCTATGTGCAAACACACAAGACACACTCACCATTATATTTTTATCCTTTGTTCTCTTGTCTGATGTCAAGTTTATTCCTAAGTANAAAAAAACCCAAAAAAAAAAAAAAAAAAAAAAAAAAAAAAAAAAACAATTAGTAAGACAAACTAGATCAAAATCAAATGTCTGCTGAAAGTGAGAAACACAAAATGTGTATAAATGTATGTGTGAGCATCACCTCGTCTCTTGTGTCTTAATTTACACACAGTCGCAGTGAATCCACCAATCAGCAGCAGAATCACACACACACAAACAATGATGATCATGGAGGAATCTGAAAATAAAATACACAAACACATTGATAATAAAAGAGAAACACAGAAATACTTTGATACAGAGAGAACTGATTTATAGATCAGATGATCTGTATTCATTATAGACTGAGCAGATTCTCCTTCACATCTCGATACTGGAGCCACTGCAAACAAACAGACTTTTAACACACATGATTTAGAATAGACTGTATTTACTACAATTAAATAATCATAATTAATTCCCTGAAACAGCATGTATTTCATGGTATAAAATTTACAGACATTGTAGTGTAAAATACACAGTAGAAAAAAGCCACCAGATGGAGAATAGACCTTTGTCAGTGTAGACACCACATTGAATTTTGTGTGGATAAAAATGAGGTCATGAGGGACTTCACAACTATTTTTTCTGTATTATGCGGACCAGTAAAGTAATTTGGCAAATATCACTTTTTTAAAAATACCAAGCTTCTGCACACATACACACTCAAACACGTAAACCTATAGACTAAACATGTAAATGAACGGCAAGAATGCATTAAAGGTATTCGGTTTTCAGTGGGAAAGGTGTCGTTTAAGCGGCCCCTAAAGTAATAATTAACAATTTTTACAACGGAAGTGATTCAATCAAAAACCAACTTTAGCTCGATAATAGTTTTCCTATTGAAAATGTGAAGCTGCTTTGAAACAATATGTATTGCGCTATATAAATGAAGAAGATGATGATGATGAACTTTCAAAACATGATGATGAACTTTTTTTAAAAAATGTTTGTCAGTTGAACAATTACCATGCTGTTCTACAAAAAAATCTACAACCCAGTGAACACACTGTACTCATTTTTCTTCCTGTAGGAAAAAAAAAGGTGCATCCCTGACCAAGGTCTATCTCACCTGCACATCTCATTTTCCCTCAACTGCCCATCAGGCTCATAAATTTGTGGCACACACATACATTGAAAAAAAAACCATGAGGGCTTTATTAGCAATGTCAAGGCTTCTTCGAAAATGACATTAAATAAGCAGGGTGTGATTTATCCCAAAAACATGAAAAACGTAATTTTAAAGATGATGATATAGATTCTTTTTTTTCTCATGGAATCACTCTTCAGAGTTTTAACCGTTAACAGTTTGTCATGTAACTTAACATTTATCTCATAAAAGTCATTCGGTGACTTTAGAAAAATATCTCGAAAGAGGAGTTTAGAAAAAAGGAAAAAAAACTCCCATACCATTATTGATGAGGTTGAGCTGAATTTTGGTGTTCAGGGAGATGACAGTCAAATGTGTGTCTCTGGTTTCTGCTCCACACCAGTAAACTCCAGCATCTCTCACGCTCACATTACTGATGCTCACTGTAAAAACTCTCTCTTCATTTCTCTCAGATGAACCATTCATTTCTGTCACTGTAGATGTGCTGATGTTTTGACAGATGTGATTATCATCCTCTTTGCAGAAATGAACTTCATGTTCCTCTGGGATCTGACAGGTGATGTTGACTTTTTCACCAAGATGAGCAGATTCAGTCTCTGTCTTTGGATATTTTGCATCTAAAAAATAAAACAATTGAATAAAAATCAGATCAGATATTTCTTACATGCAAGATACAGTATTTCATGTTCCTCACCGTCTGTGATGATCAGCTGAAGTTCAGTGAAGCTCTCAGTATAGTGAGACACATTCACTCCACACCTGTATGTTCCTGCATCTGCAGCTTTCAGCTCTCTAAAAAACACCATCAAGACTCCTGCTCTGGTGTCGTCATATAAAGAAACATCTCCATTCTCCATCCATTCATCCTGAACTCCTGGATTCTTCCTCTCTGAACATCCGTCTGATTCTTTACAGAAGTATTTTGGCTTGATTTTGTATTGAGGATGTTCACACTTGATCATCATATGACCTCCTGAGTATCCGCTCACTCTAGACATGCCTAATTTATCTGTCACAAAAGAGTATCAACATCCAATCAATTCTGCCATTAAAAAAGGCTTTAGGAACATTTGTACCAGATTTTTGTACCTCACTCGTTATCTGCAAATGAACAGTATTAACAATGGAGTAACTGTATGGATGTCTGTTGATCCAAACTCCACATAAATAAACTCCTCCATCATCTGGTCTCACAGCAGTAATTCTCACAGTGAAGTTGTATGCATTTCTGTCACCATGAATGCTGAATCTTTCTTTCTTATCCCATGTATTAGAAGTGGAGATCACCTCATCAATGATGTCATTTTTGATTTTGAATAAAGTCTTCCCATCATATCTTTGATCCCATGAATATTCACAGCTGAAAGTAGCAGTTTCTGTGCTATTTACATTCACCGTCTCTGATGCTCCGCAACACAAATCTGTCAACATTCAAAGTCTTCATAAGGACATGAAACAAGTGAAATAATACATTTTATTGCTCCTTTTACTCACTCATAATGTGCAAATGAACGACATTAATAATGGAGTAACTGTACGATTGCTCTGTGATCCAAACTCCACATAAATAAACTCCTCCATCATCTGGTGTCACAGCAGTAATTCCCACACTGAAGAGATTTTTGTGTCTGTCATCAGAAACACTGAATCTTTCTTCCTTCTTCAATGTGCTGTAAATCATCTCAATAGAATCTTTTCCTTCTTTGAATATGATCTTGGGATCATTAATTTGATTCTGTGAATATTCACAGCTGAAGGTGGCAGTTTCTCCAATATTCATCATCACTCTCTTTGACACTTTACAACATGAATCTGCAACTCACATGATAAAAATATATTGCATGAATCTAAAAGCTTTGAAATTATCAATAATTCTACTACACAAAGACATCTTAAAATGCTGACCTTCTTGCACATTCAAAGTCATATATATACGCCAGTCCTCAAGAACACCAATCCGGTATCCACCCACATCTTGTTGGTTCAGTTCTCTGATGAAGATCATGAGTTTTCCCTCATTATTGGGAAACAGTGTGAATCGTCCTTCATTAATCCATGTATCATGTTTCTTATAATACATTATTGTTTTCCACTCAGGTAACTTATGTATGTATTTAGCTTTGTCTTTGTGCCAAACCATCCCAGAATCAACAAGAAGACTTCCTCCAGAATATCCAGTGACGTTAAAGCATCTCACTGCACCTGTCAATCAGATTGATACTGTGATCAGAAACCTCATGAACAGAAAACAGCATTATTACTGCAGTGATGAAAGAGAAAAGCTCTGACCTGAGATCAGGTAGAAAGTGAAGAAGATGAGGAGGATCTTCATTGTGAGTTGAGTTCAGTCTTCTTTATGCTGAATGTTCTCTGTGTGAATCTCTCTGTCTCTACATCTGTCTGCTTTAGTTACTTCCTCTTTATTCAGCTCTTTATCAGTAATGAGCAGCTTTACTGGCCCCTCCCACCATCAGCACTGACTGAATATTACATTAAACACACTGAAAGAGCGCCACCTAGTGGAGGATACAGTGTCTGATACTGAGAGATCATACAGGTTACATGTTCCTGCACCTTGTACAAGGTGACTTCGAAAATAAAAGTTTTTAAACTTTTTAAAAGATTTAAAAAGACTTAACATATTGAACATGCTAAAAACGTCTCAGGTTATGTATGTAACCATGGTTCCCTGAGAACAGGGAACAAGACTCTGCGTTTGAATACGCTATAGGGTACGTCACACGTGAACCGATGTCTGAAAGCCAAGTATCAAACCACTCCGATCCTATTGGCCGGCGACAGCCTATGACATCATCATAGCGCGACCCAGAAGAATAAAGGAGCGCCTAGAGAATCAGTCAGTATCTTATTGTCTTGAGGGACTGTTCAGCAGGCAGCCCGAGGCATGGCATGGCAACGCAGAGTCTTGTTCCCTGTTCTCATGTACCATGGTTACATACATAACCTGAGACGTTCCCGACGTTCCTGCGTTTGAATACGCTATGGGGAACTATATACCCATGCTGCCATGCTTAAGAAGAGTGCATGTTAAGATGGCTAGACAAACGTCACTCACCCTCGGGTCACACAAAGGCTGTCAGTGACAGCATTCCCTATGCCCAACAGCCCAAGCTGAACCTCAAAGAGGCCTTCCGTAGAAAGCCTATAAAGGCTGCTCCAAGGCTTCTGGGACCAAATCGTCCGAGGAAAGAAGGTCCCTTTAAGGGAATGAGGCCAGGGAACCGAAAGGAACCTCAGCAAGCCACTATAAAGGGAACGAAGTCACCCCAATGCCACCAGGGAGGCCGGCCTGGTCTGACAGAGGACAAACTTAGTCTTGGCCAACCCTGTCTGAATACAGAATCTCAACAACGCATTCTTCAGAGAAGACAGCAAGTACGTTTTATACATATTATATTTTTTTATTCTCTTAATTCCTTTTCCTGTTTTTATTTCATTTTTAATGTATTTTATATCTTTTATGTATCATCTTGTTATTCTGACTTTTAATGCATTTTAAATATTGCTGTCTGGTTGAAAGATCTGGGAGAATTAGGAAGAAAGTGAAATCTAGAAGAAGCAGACAGAAGGAAAAGAAGGTGAATGCAGAAAGAATTGGCATGTAGGGAAGGAGGATAGAATGTAACTTAATGTTGAGTGGTCATAAGACTTAAGGTCATAAGGGAATGAGTTGAAGAACTGCGATTTGGGGATGTTGTGTTTGTGTGAGAGCGGTGTGTGTGTGAAATGTAAGAACATCCATTCAGATCCGCTCTGATGGATAGATCCGTTTAGATCCACTCTGACGGACAACAAAAACAACAAAAAACTCCCTAGGACTTCCTAGCTCTTCCATCCAGATAGCAAAATTCTGTTTTTACTGTTATTTCTATTCCTTATGTTCTATTTTTATTATTCTTCTTTATGTAAAGCACTTTGAATTACCATTGTGTATGAAATGTGCTATACAAATAAAATTGCCTTGCCTTGCCTTGCCTTGCCTAAGAGCGACTGCAAAAGGCAGTAAGCAACTCAAACCCACGCATAGAGACGGGCATCCTGGAGAGCAGAACTCAGCTGAGTGCTATGAACCCTCATATTGAGGGGAGTATACTCTGCTCAATCCTAGGATCTACTCAGCGCCTGATTATTTGCATTGAGGAGGCTGTGCGCTCATACAGGGGAGCACAAAACAGCCTGGGGCAGACCCTCAACGGGAGGCCTCATGGAAGCCTTCAACCAATGATCAGCTTAGGGAGCTAAGCACAATTACAAAAACAACCCTAGCAGGGAAGTACAAAGCTCGACCTAACAGGTAGACCATACTGTAGGCACATAATCATGGAGGCCAGAGAGGGGCCTACAGCATGACAATAGTTCTGCGTGGAGTAGAAAATCACATAAGCTAATATGCTTAGTCACAACATATAAGAAGCATCTGAGCATGATATATGTTTATAAAATATATACATGTATATATAAATATATAAATATATAAAGAGGCGGAAGAAGAAGAGGAGAGGGCAGATGTAAATTGCCCTTGCAGCTGGGGGATCGATTACAAACGCCGCTGGCGTTTATAATCGATCATCCATCTCAATCTCGCTTCTTCCCCCTCCCGTCTGTGTGGGCTCGGATACAAATCTGAACGGCTAGGGTTCAAGAGTTTTATTTGTCACATGCACAATTATATAGAGCATATATAACCAGCAGTGAAATGAGAGAATGTAAATTTTTCCATACCATCCCGATCTCAAACATGGAGATCAGGAAGGAATGGGAAGCTTACTGGAGCTGCAGAGCTTATGGACAGAAAGGAACCGCTCCTTTAGCCGTCCGCGTGCAGCCCCTTTCTTAACGCACCCTCATGGCAGCTGCAGCCTGCCAGAAGCGCATCCCACAAACTCCTGCATATACAGCAGCCAGAGGAGCGCTCACTGCCGGACAGGATGACGTTAAAACACGGACGTCATTGTCATCCAACAACTCATCCTCATCAGCCAGGAGGCTGAGAGAGAATACACCTCTCTCAAACTTCCCAACGGGCTCACCTGCAAGCCCCATGATTGCAGCCACCGCTTTGCCTCAGCACAAACGGGGTCAGAATCACCAGGCCAGTTGCGGACACCTCTTCCCTCGAGAAGAGTGCCAAGCGAGAACGGAGCATCCCGATAGGGAGATACTCACAGTAAATAACAGAAAAACATCATCCTCAAGCACTGTCAATGCGCACTCCTTTCCCAGACAGAAAATGCCCAGAAATGTGTACACTCACCTAAAGGATTATTAGGAACACCTGTTCAATTTCTCATTAATGCAATTATCTAATCAACCAATCACATGGCAGTTGCTTCAATGCATTTAGGGGTGTGGTCCTGGTCAAGACAATCTCCTGAACTCCAAACTGAATGTCAGAATGGGAAAGAAAGGTGATTTAAGCAATTTTGAGCGTGGCATGGTTGTTGGTGCCAGACGGGCCGGTCTGAGTATTTCACAATCTGCTCAGTTACTGGGATTTTCACGCACAACCATTTCTAGGGTTTATGGAGAATGGTGCGAAAAGGGAAAAACATCCAGTATGCGGCAGTCCTGTGGGCAAAAATGCCTTGTTGATGCTAGAGGCCAGAGGAGAATGGGCCGACTGATTCAAGCTGATAGAAGAGCAACTTTGACTGAAATAACCACTCGTTACAACCGAGGTATGAAGCAAAGCATTTGTGAAGCCACAACAAGCACAACCTTGAGGCGGATGGGCTACAACAGCAGAAGACCCCACCGGGTACCACTCATCTCCACTACAAATAGGAAAAAGAGGCTACAATTTGCACGAGCTCACCAAAATTGGACAGTTGAAGACTGGAAAAATGTTGCCTGGTCTGATGAGTCTCGATTTCTGTTGAGACATTCAGATGGTAGAGTCAGAATTTGGCGTAAACAGAATGAGAACATGGATCCATCATGCCTTGTTACCACTGTGCAGGCTGGTGGTGGTGGTGTAATGGTGTGGGGGATGTTTTCTTGGCACACTTTAGGCCCCTTAGTGCTAATTGTGCTTCGTTTAAATGCCACGGCCTACCTGAGCATTGTTTCTGACCATGTCCATCCCTTTATGACCACCATGTACCCATCCTCTGATGGCTACTTCCAGCAGGATAATGCACCATGTCACAAAGCTCGAATCATTTCAAATTGGTTTCTTGAACATTACAATGAGTTCACTGTACTAAAATGGCACCCACACTCACCAGATCTCAACCCAATAGAGCATCTTTGGGATGTGGTGGAACGTGAGCTTCGTGCCCTGGATTTGCATCCCACAAATCTCCATCAACTGCAAGATGCTATCCTATCAATATGGGCCAACATTTCTAAAGAATGCTTTCAGCACCTTGTTGAATCAATGCCACGTAGAATTAAGGCAGTTCTGAAGGCGAAAAGGGGTCAAACACAGTATTAGTATGGTGTTCCTAATAATCCTTTAGGTGAGTGTATATCAAGTGTCAAAGCCTCAGACACGGATGAACACATTCTCTTGAAACGTAAATTCACATATTTCAACAGCTGTGAATGATGAATGCAGACTCAAAATGAATTTAATTCATTTATTTACAAAAACACACAAAAATGAACATTAAAATACACCTAAATTATAAATAAAAACATAGGATATAGCTTACAGAGAAACATGAATGAAACCATTTAAGACAGCTATAAACTACACAAAGATCATTTCACTAAAACCAATCATTTTAACATGCATTAACTCATATTTTCCACTAGAGGGAGCCAGAGGTTTCAATAAGACAACCCTGATAACAACTCAGCTGATTGTATCTTTCTAGTAATGACTGATTAGCTTAATTACTGATTAGCTTAATGACTGATTAGCTTAATGACTCATTTCCTCAAACAGAGGAAACACTGATCACAATAACGGTGACCAAGTATTTTCAATAATCAACAAAATCTAAACCTCTGTTAACCCTTAAATGCATACCTCGGTTCTTTAGTGACCCGGGACGTCATTCACTACCCTCCTCCTCGTTCATTTTTTAAAGTTAGACATCAACCTTCTTGGTATTCCTCAATCAATTCATTATAAAGAATGTAACAAGAAAAAAATCATAAAATTATAAAAGAATGCCTATTTTTGTATTCATTTTTTGTAAAAATTGTATAGGGTCGCAAACGACCCGAGGTGTGTATGAGTGTACGTATATTTTTTCTGCACAACAATAATTTAATCTTAGATGATGGAATAAGTGCAATTCACCTTTATTCCACAAGGTGGCAATGTCTGATACACAATGCTGAAGTGATGACTCATTCAGACAGAAAACAAAATAATAAGAAAAACATGAAATGGCTCAGCGATTTACTGCAGAGCAAGTACTGAACGCAATCAAATATGACTGTAACTGTTACTGGATGGATCTGGTGAAGCTGTTAGCGATCGAAATATTGATTGAAGATGTTGAAAATTATATAGTTTTGAGAATACGTTTGAGATCGCGAATGGGCTCATATTCGTGACCTCAATCATAAAACTAGCCCATTATTTGCTGAATTTACTGGGAAATGAGCTCTGACAAGGACAGTGATGATGGCATAAAACATCTGCTCAAACTGAGCCCTTTCAAGCTTCAAAAGATAACAAAATACAATTTATTTTATTCTTCTGTAATTGTTACTCTAATATCAGAGAAGTTTTATATTATCACGACGGTAGAGATCCTTCCGTGTTAGATATTGTTCCGGGTCGATAAAGACCCGAATATGTAAGAATGATTGGCGAAACAGTCATGCATTTAAGGGTTAATTCTCAAACAGAACTGTAGATGAATGACAGAAATAAAGTCAGTCTGGTTTATAATAAGAGAGATTTCATGTCTTTTCAGTTGATTTCATCTAAGGCTGTGGCTGAAGTCAGTTGTAGTTCTGGTGTTTCTCTTTCCTTCAGTGATTAATAAGTGTCTGTTATTACCCACATGTGTCCTTAAGTACAACATATTTGCCATGAACATACCACTAGTAAGTACAGTATTGTGTCTGTTAGTTATCATATACGGACACTATAAGTAAGTGTCTGTTATTACCCAACACTTGTCTATAGATACAAAGTAATTACCGTGTACCATTGGAAAGTACAGCAGTGTTTCTTATTAGTTTCCATGTACATACATGTCAGGAAAGTACCTTGTGTTACCACTCTTTTACTTGTATGTTCAACATAATTACTAAATATGTACCAGGAAAGTACATATACTGTAAAATAAAGTGCTACCATTATGGTTTTCATATATTAAGCAAATGTACTTTTTAGAGAGTGGAAAGTATGTGTCCACCATTAGCAAAATAAACTTCTTTTTTTTTTTTAAACATATTTAGGCAGCTGACAGGTTTTGGTTTAACCCACAGAAGATAAACTGAGCAAAATAAATTTGATGTTGATCTTTAACACACTTACCACAGTGAACACAAAAACACTTACTGTACAAGCAGCCTACTTTATACTAGTAAAAACTGGGTTAAAAAGCATTTCTGAATTCAGAAAGGCAAACTAGCATATGACTCTCACTATTATGCCATTATATACTGAATTTAACCAGAGAGATACTGACGAAAATCTTAAATAAAACAGGAAAATGCAAAGTATATTTTGGAGATGTTGCTTGGGAAACACAAATGCACTAATAATACAAATGTATGACCTTTAAAGCATTACAACAGACATTCTGTGTCATTGTCAAAACACACACACACACACACACACACACACACACACACAGGTTTGTTTTGCTATCTTAATGGGGACTCTCCATTGGCGTAATGGTTTTTATACTGTACAAACTGTACATTCTCTCCCCCTACACTACCCCTAAACCTAAACCTACCCACTGTAAAAACTCTCTCTTCATTTCTCTCAGATGAACCATTCATTTCTGTCACTGTAGATGTGCTGATGTTTTGACAGATGTGATTATCATCCTCTTTGCATAAATGAACTTCATGTTCCTCTGGGATCTGACAGGTGATGTTGACTTCTTCACCAAGATGAGCAGATTCAGTCCCTGTCTTTGGATATTTTGCATCTATAAAATAAAACAGTTAAATAAAAATCAGATCAGATACTTCAAACATGCAAGATACAGTATTTCATGTTCCTCACCGTCTGTGACGTTCAGCTGGAGTTCAGTGAAGCTCTCAGTATAGTGAGACACATTCACTCCACACCTGTATGTTCCTGCATCTGCAGCTTTCAGCTCTCTAAAAAACACCATCAAGACTCCTGCTCTGGTGTCGTCATATAAAGAAACATCTCCATTCTCCATCCATTCATCCTGAACTCCTGGATTCTTCCTCTCTGAACATCCATCTGATTCTTTATGTATGTATTTTGGATTGGTTTTGTATTGAGGATGTTCACACTTGATCATCATACGAGCTCCTGAGTATCCGCTCGCTCTAGACACGCCCACTTTAGCTGTCAATCACAAATATTATTAAATCTCAAAGACAAGATTCAAGTTGCCAGATTTGATGGAGAGTTTGTTGTACTTACTGCTAATATGTAAATGAACAGTATTAATAATGGAGTAACTGTATGATTGTCCTCTGATCCGAACTCCACATAAATAAACTCCTCCATCATCTGGTCTCACAGCAGTAATTCTCACAATGAATAAGTTTTTATGTCTGTCGTCAGAAATATTGAATCTTTCTTCCTTCTTCCATATGCTGTAAATCGTCTCAATTTAGTCTTTTCCTTCTTTGAATATGATTTTGGGATCATTAATATGATTCTGTGAATATTCACAGCTGAATGTGTCAGTTTCTCCAATATTCACCATCACTCTCTTTGACATGTTACAACATGAATCTGTCATTTACAAAATAAAAATATATTTTATAAATATAAAAGCTTTAAAATAGTCATACTACACAAAGACATCTTAAAATGACTGACCTTCTTCCACATTTAAAGTCATATATATACGGCAGTTGTGAAGGACTTCAATTGCGTATCTTCCAGCATCATGTTGGTTCAGTTCTCTGATGAAGATCATGAGGTTTCCATCACTGTTACGAAACAGTGTGAATCTTCCTTCATTAATAAATTTATCATGTTTCGTATCATTTATTATTGTTCTCCACTCAGGTAATTTGGTCATATATTTAGCATCATCTTTATGCCAAGGCTTCCATGAACTAACAAGAAGACTTCCTCCAGAATATCCAGTGACGTTAAAGCATCTCACTGCACCTGTCAATCAGATTGATACTGTGATCAGAAACCTCATGAACAGAAAACAGCATCATTACTGCAGTGATGAAAGAGAAAAGCTCTGACCTGAGATCAGGTAGAAAGTGAAGAAGATGAGGAGGATCTTCATTGTGAGTTGAGTTCAGTCTTCTTTATGCTGAATGTTCTCTGTGTGAATCTCTCTGTCTCTACATCTGTCTGCTTTAGTTACTTCCTCCTTCTTCAGCTCTTTATCAGTAATGAGCAGCTTTACTGGCCCCTCCCACCATCAGCACTGTCTGAATATTACATTAATCACACTGAAAGAGCGCCACCTAGTGGAGGATACAGTGTATGATACTGAGAGATCATACAGGTTACATGTTCTCTATATAAGGACTAATGAAATTGGCGGAAATTTCAAAATCAGCATTATTTAAAAGTGCCACTAGAGGGCGTATATGTATATATAAGTTCACTGAGGTCCTCTGGAGCCAATTAAAAGAAGTCCTGGGGAAAAAAACGCATTTGATACAAGGGGATTTAGTAAGAAACATTAACAGCCAGATCTGACTGTGGATTTAGCACCACAGACAGCAGATATCAGTCAAACCTCATTTGAAAAATATCTAATGACACTGAAGATAATTGATCAGCATTATTTAAATCTTCCACTAGAGGGCGACAGTATAGTTTATTGAGGGCCCTGTACCTTGTACAAGGTGACTTCGAAAATAAAAGTTAACCTATTTAAAAGATTTAAAAAGACTTAACATATTGAAAATGCTAAACACATAAGATATAGAGCAAATGCTGTGTCTGATCGCTGCTACTGTCACTTTAACAGGCAGTTGTGGATTCAGCACCACGGACAGCAGCTGTCAATCAAACTTCAGCATCACTGATGACAGTTTAACAACACAAACTGAACAACACAAACTTGACTTCATCTGCTTACTTTATCTCTGACGGTGCTCATAAAAAAGCTAGTTAGTAACTGTGATGTTGTGGCAACGTCGTGGATCAATAGATCTGTGTTGGTAATCATATTTGTTGGTAATTTTCATATTTTTTATTTTTCTGTGGGGTTTAATCCAATGCCCTCATTTGCCCAAACTAATTTAAAGGCTATTTCAACAGCTGTGAATGATGAATGCAGACTCATAATGAATTTAATTCATTTATTTACAAAAACACACAAATATAAACATTAAAATACACCTAAATTATAAATAAATACATAGGATATAGCTTACAGTGAAACATGAATAAAACCATTTAAGACATTCTCAGCATCATTATAAACATATGCTATAAACTACACAAAGATCATTACACTAAAACCAATAATTTTAACATGCATTAGCTCATATTTTCCACTAGAGGGAGCCAGAGGTTTCTATAAGACAACCCTGATAACAACTCAGCTGCTTGTAAAGGGTAAGTTCACCCAAAAACTAACCCTTAAATGACTGATTAAAAGTCATGTGTCAAACTGCCCAAACAGAGGAAACACCGATCACCATAATGGTGACCAAGTATTTTCAATAACCATCAAAATCCAAACCTCTGTTAATTCTCAAACAGAACTGTAGATGGATGACAGAAATAAAGTCAGTCTGGTTTATAATAAGATAGATTTAATGTCTTTTCAGTTGATTTCATCTAAGGCTGTGGCTGAAGTCAGTTGTAGTTCTGGTGTTTCTCTTTCCTTCAGTGATTAATACGTGTCTGTTATTACCCACATGTGTCCTTAAGTACAACATATTTGCCATGAACATACCACTAGTAAGTACAGTATTGTGTCTGTTAGTTATCATATACGTACACTATAAGTAAGTGCCTGTTATTACCCAACACTTGTCTATAGATACAAAGTAATTACCGTGTACCATTGGAAAGTACAGCAGTGTTTCTTATTAGTTCCCATGTACATACATGTCAGGAAAGTACCTTGTGTTACCACTCTTTTACTTGTATGTTCAACAAAATTATTAAATATGTACCAGGAAAGTAAATATACTTTAAAATAAAGTGCTACCATTATGGTTTTCATATATTAAGCAAATTTACTTTTTAGAGAGTGGAAAATATGTGTCCAGCATTAGCAAAATAAACATTAAAAAAATAAAATAAAAACATATTTAGGCAGCTGACAGGTTTCGGTTTAACCCACAGAAGATAAACTGAGCAAAAGAAAACCACAAAGTGAAGAGCATGTTGATCTTTAACACACTTACCACAGTGAACACAAAGACGCGGCTTAATGTACAAGCAACCTACTTTATACTAGTAAAAACTGGGTTAAAAAGCATTTCCAAATTCAGAAAGGCAAACTAGCATATGACTCTCACTATTATGCCATGATATACTGAATTTAACCAGAGAGATACTGACGAAAATCTTAAATAAAACAGGAAAATGCAAAGTATATTTTGGAGATGTTGCTTTGGAAACACAAATGCACTAATAATACAAATGTATGACCTTTAAAGCATTACAACAGACATTCTGTGTCATTGTCAAAACACACACTCACACTCAGGTTTGTTTTGCTATCTTAGTGAGGACTCTCCATTGGCGTAATGGTTTTTATACTGTACAAACTGTACATTCTCTCCCCCTACACTACTCCTAAACCTAAACCTACCCATCACAGAAACAATTCTGCATTTTTACATTTTAAATAATAAATCAACAGCTTTGGGCAATAGACAAAAAATAATAGCAAATGTTTATTTTTCATTGAATTAAAATATATGATTTTATTATAAATCTCTTGCATCAGAAAAATGATGCCAGTACCAACAAGAGCAAGAATGAACTAAGAAAACAACATTAGCAAACTTGAAAGCACAAATAACAGAAATTTAAAAGGCTTTAAGAGGGGTCGTTAAAGAGCTTTTATTAACAACACGTGTCTCTGCATTCAGAGTGGAAACTTTACAGTATATAAGTGACACTCAGTGGTTTTATTTCCTGTCTTCATCACGACCTCAGCTAAACTGAGAGGACAAACTCTGCACACACACCAGTAAACCTCTTACACACCTGCTATTTTAAACATGTGAAAGAACATGATCATCAGCGGAAACTTTAAAGTGTCTCATGATTCAACAGACTGAACAGAACAAACCAAACATCTGTTTAACACTAAATTAATTAAGTACATTTTCATCAATAAACTCTGTGAGCATAAGCATGAATATATATATATATATGTATACAGTCAAACCAAAAATTATTCAGACACTAGAGTGTCAAAGTGAATCTGGTCCTTACTGAAGGAGACTGTAGCGTCACTGAGAGACTCTTCATGCTTCTGGAAACTGACAGACGCGTACAGGAGACCATCAGAGGGGATTGTGGGGAATTCATCAGGACTGTTAATTTGAGCTGATCCAGGATCTGTGAGAGAATCACGTCTGCTGTCTTCACATGATGACTGGACATGGAGAAAATAGAGAGAAAACGTACATTAAAAAGACAAAACACAACACATACACACACACTGGAACTCACCATTGTATTTTTCTCTCTCTTTCTCTTGTCTGATGTTGAGGTTCTTCCTAATTACCCAAAACAAAATTAATCAATCAGTAAGAGAAAGACAAACTAGATCAAACTGGAGATGAACAGCAGCATCTGAGACAGAAACTCATTGAGTCAGTGAGATTTTACTGCTGCTGACAGTCAGAAGATTCAAGCAGCTCAGAGACACTCAAATAACTAATTATTAATAAATGATCAAACCTCGTCTCTTGTGTCTTAATTTACACACAGTCGCAGTGAATCCACCAATCAGCAGCAGAATCACACACACACAAATAATGATGATCATGGAGAAATCTGAAAATAAAACACATATTGGTAATTAATCTTCAGACATTAGGAAACACATTTGAGACTACTGCTTGATCGAATTACAGGCGCTGGTCATATAATTAGAATATCATCAAAAAGTTGATTTATTTCACTAATTCCATTCAAAAAGTGAAACTTGTATATTATATTCATTCATTACACACAAACTGATATATTTCAAATGTGTATTTCTTTTAATTTTGATGATTATAACTGACAACTAAGGATAATCCCAAATTTGAATATTGTCAAATGGTTCAATATTGAAGACACCTGGTGCCACACTCTAATCAGCTAATTAACTCAAAACAAGGCCTTTAAATGGTCTGTCAGTCTAGTTCTGTAGGCTACACAATCATGGGGAAGACTGCTGACTTGACAGTTGTCTAAAAGACAACATTGACACCTTGCACAAGGAGGGAAAGACACAAAAGGTCATTGCAAAAGAGGCTGGCTGTTCACAGAGCTCTGTGTCCAAGCACATTAATAGAGAGGCGAAGGGAAGGAAAAGATGTGGTAGAAAAAAGTGTACAAGCAATAGGGATAACCGCACCCTTGAGAGGATTGTGAAACAAAACCCATTAAAAAATATGGGGGAGATTCACAAAGAGTGGACTGCAGCTGGAGTCAGTGCTTCAAGAACCACTACGCACAGACGTATGCAAGACATGGGTTTCAGCTGTCGCATTCCTTGTGTCAAGCCCGTCTTGAACAACAGACAGCGTCAGAAGCGTCTCACCTGGGCTAAAGACAAAAAGGACTGGACTGCTGCTGAGTGGTCCAAAGTTATGTGCTCTGATGAAAGTAAATTTTGCTGTATTTACTACAATGAAATCCTCTGAATTCACTCACTGATGAGGTTGAGCTGAATTTTGGTGTTCAGGGAGATGAAAGTCAAATGTGTGTCTCTGGTTTCTGCTCCACACCAGTAAACTCCAGCATCTCTCACGCTCACATTACTGATGCTCACTGTAAAAACTCTCTCTTCATTTCTCTCAGATGAAGGACTCATTTGTGTTACTTTAGACATACTCATTATCTGGCAGGTGTGATTATCATCCTCTTTGCAGAAATGAACTTTATGTTTCTCTGGGATCTGACAGCTGATGTTGACTTCTTCACCAAGATGAGCAGATTTAGTCTCTGTCTTTGGATATTTTGCATCTATAAAATAAAACAATTAAATAAAAATCAGATCAGATACTTCATACATGCAAGATACAGTATTTCATGTTCCTCACCGTCTGTGACGATCAGCTGGAGTTCAGTGAAGCTCTCAGTATAGTGAGACACATTCACTCCACACCTGTATGTTCCTGCATCTGCAGCTTTCAGCTCTCTAAAAAACACCATCAAGACTCCTGCTCTGGTATCGTCATATAAAGAAACATCTCCATTCTCCATCCATTCATCCTGAACTCCTGGATTCTTCCTCTCTGAACATCCATCTGATTCTTTACAGAAGTATTTTGGATTGGTTTTGTATTGAGGATGTTCACACTTGATCATCATACGACCTCCTGAGTATCCGCTCACTCTAGACACGCCCACTTTAACTGTCAATCACAAATATCACTTTATATGTACATCAAACTTTAATATCTTATATATTTGGTTTTATTCAAGTCAAATATTTTATTAATGGCTAATTCAATGTGATTGTATTTGGTTATGATAATGAAAAGTAACATCTAGACATCTACAATATACTCACTCATAATAATATGTAGATGAACAGTATTAATAATGGAGTAACTGTACGAGTGTCTGTTGATCCAAACTCCACATAAATAAACTCCTCCATCATCTGGACTCACAGCAGAAATTCTCACAGTCATAAACTGTTGATCTCTTCTATCAGACATACTGAACCTCCTGTTCTTACTCCTCGTGCTGTAAATCGTCTCAATAGAGTCTTTTCCTTCTTTGAAGATTATCTTGGCATCATTAATATGATTCTGTGGATATTCACATTTGAAAACAGCAGTCATTCCTTTCTTCACCTCCACTCTCTTTGCCTCGTTACAGCAGGAATCTGTCATTTACACATAATAGAACATATTATATAATTATATTTTGTGTAGTAGTTTTGGGGAGTGTGCTGGGCAGAGCTACGTTTAACTTAGGCGACTATACAACCTCTTTAAAAAGCGGCACTGTTTTTCTAGCATTTATAAATCTAGATTAATTGTTTTTACATCTCCAAATGCATATATATTAGAGCTGGGAAGCAATTAAAATTAAAATTGTGGCAATTAATTAATCTAATTAATCACAAATGTCATACATCAAATATGGCTGAGCAATTATCCCCAAAATATCATTTGAAGTCATTACTGTGTAAAGCATCAAGTAAACATTAAAAAAAGTAGATTCAGAAATAAATTTATTTGATTCAACAGAATCGCGAGGTTGAGTAAATGATGACTGAATTTTAATTTTGGGATGAATTATATCTTGATTTTATTTATTTATTTATTTATTTTATTTTATCAATATGAATTGTGAAATTTAAAGTAAAAAAACGAATAAAAAAAGTTAAAAAAAACTAATGTTTTATTAATTATTTTCTTAGAGAAGTTAATTTACTGAAGGCTACCAAGAAAGTTAGGGTACTAAGTTTATTAAATTAATTATTTTGATAAACTTATTTTATTAAAATTTTTTCAGTTGATTTCATCCCCACATTCGCCCCCCACATTATTATTAATGTGGGGGGCGACACGTCATGCAGGCACAATAGCTCAGTATGACAGATGTAACCTATCACTTTTATTTTGTTTTTCCTTTTTTATTCAAAATATTCACAAACTTGTTAACTATAGCCTATCATGAACTATATAGGCGCTAAAGCACCCACGGAAAAATTAGATACTACTCTCCATTAATTTTAACCAATAAAAAACAACTGCAGCTTTCGGAAGTGACGTTCTTTTCATTTTTATAGTTCACTTGAGGCAGTTACTATGTATGGCATTTTTTAACGACACATGTAGAGTGTGCATCAATGTAATGTGCAGGGCGAATCTCTCCACAAAACTTGTGCGCTCAAATATAGTGTCCACAACCCAGATAGCAACATTCTGTCAGCCCAGATCCGGCCCACATCATGCGTTTCACAAACACACTGTCACAACAGCCAGAAAAATGTATAATAAGAGTGAAGAACCCAACTAACGGAACCACTATTCACCATTATGGTGACTTCAAATTAAACAGAGTTAAAACCTCTGCAAATTCTCAATAACAACTTTTGTAGATGTCTAACATAAATAAAGTAAATCTAATTAGTAATAAGTGAAGCTGGTAATGCTGTTTGTGGAGTTGTTTAATCATCCTCTGTTGAGATCTTCAGAGGTTTAATGTCTTTCATCTTCACTTGATTTCATCTAAGGTTGTGGCTGAAGTCAGTTGTAGTTCTTGTGTTTCTGCTCATCTCTTTTTCTGTGCTCTTATTTCCTTCAGTGATTCTGCTTGTTAACAGACTTATGGCTCAGATGACTCCATACTTAATATACACAGATTTTGTGGCTCAGATAAGGTCCAGTTCTGGTTTATTTCTTTGCTCTTGGCTGACATGTGGCATTGCTGTGGCCTTCTTGTGGCTTAGATCTGGCAAACAGAAGCGGCCCACACAAGGACCGTAACTCAATGCAGCATGTGGGCCAGATCATCATGCCACATGTGCCTGATGTGGGCCGGATCTGGACCGACACAATGTTGCTATGTAGGCTCTACTCTGGCTCAGATATTACGTTTGTGCACTCGGTTATGGATGGTTCGGCTGTGGGAACCAACCGACAGAAACATAAATCGGCACCAAGTATTTTAATGTGATTTATCATTTAAATCATATCAGTTGATCAATAACGAGCGATTGCTGCTGCCACTGCAGGCGAAACGTGAAAGCAAGTTTGAATTTAGCAGTGAACGTCCTGATCTTACCCGTGTTGTCATACGCTTCAAAGGGTTCAGATCGATCGCCTTTTATATCTGTCACGAATCCAGTCAGTTCCGGACTCCAATTCCCATAATCCTCCCTGCCAGTCACCTGCACACACTCCACACTAATCGCCACACCCAGCTGCAGCTCATTACCTGGACTATAAAAGACTCACACACCCCACCTCTTGGTGAAGTCTTGATTTGCCCCGGTGATCACTACTGAGTGTTTTCTTGTGAACTGTTCATTCCCTGATCTTTGCCTGTGTTCTGGACTGTGTTTATCTGCCGCCTGCCCTGACCTCTGCCTGCGACCCGACTCCGTTTATCTGCCGCCTGCCTCGACTATTGCCTGTTCCAGTTTATGTCTTTGCCTTTGCCCCTGTCTGCATTGTTCATTATTTTAATAAAAGCTGCAGATGGATCTTACCTTGAGTCCCGCTTCGTTACAATATCTTTATGGGCATTCTAACTGCATTCTATAGGCTATATCACACAGTGAGATGTTGCCCTGCATTATATTCATCATCAGTCGTCAACTGTATAAAATGTCAGATAGGGGTGGAGCAAGTGCATTAAATGCATAAAAAATTTGAACGCTTTATTTTTTTTCCCCGTAATTAATTAATCTAATTAACGCATTCAACAATATATATATTGGGTGGAAAACCCAATCACAATCACCCTAGATTAGCATTACAAATGATATTTTATGGTAAATAGTGCTAAACAATCTATGTATTAAATTTTACATTCTGCCCAATTTGTATTTCATATGTCATAATTACTTACCAACATTCACATTCAATTGTATTTCAATATTCTCTGAACCTGGAAAAACAATCCGGTATCTTCCAGAGTCCTGTAGGTTCAGTTCTCTGATGAAAAGCATGACATGTCCATTTGTGTTGACATACAGAGTGAATCTTTCTTTATTAATCCATTGATTGTTTTTATTATTCTCTATTATTATATCCCATCCTCCCTGGGTGTTTTGTTTTTGCAGATAATGATTGTTATTGGATGAAAACCTTCCAGAATCAACAAGAAGACTTCCTCCAGAATATCCAGTGACTCTAAAGCATCTCACTGCACCTGTCAATCAGATTGATACTGTGATCAGAAACCTCATGAACAGAAAACAGCATCATTACTGCAGTGATGGAAGAGAAAAGCTCTGACCTGAGATCAGGTAGAAAGTGAAGAAGATGAGGAGGATCTTCATTGTGAGTTGAGTTCAGTCTTCTTTATGCTGAATGTTCTCTGTGTGAATCTCTCTGTCTCTACATCTGTCTGCTTTAGTTACTTCCTCTTTATTCAGCTCTTTATCAGTAATGAGCAGCTTTACTGGCCCCTCCCACCATCAGCACTGACTGAATATTACATTAATCACACTGAAAGAGCGCCACCTAGTGGAGGATACAGTGTCTGATACTGAGAGATCATACAGGGTTCATCTTCTCTATATAAGGACTAATGACACTGAAGATAATTGATCAGCATTATTTAAATTTTACACTAGAGGGCGTATATGTATATATAAGTTCACTGAGGTCCTCTGGAGCCAATTAAAAGAAGTCCTGGGGAAAAAATGCATTTGATACAAGGAGATTTAGTAAGAAACATTAACAGCCAGATCTGACTGTGGATTTAGCACCACAGACAGCAGATATCAGTCAAACCTCATTTGAAAAATATCTGCTTCCTTCACTGTGATCATAAAACAAACATTTGCATGAAACAAAAATATTAGGCCAAAGTTTCTTTCGTCCAGATTATAAGGCAAGTAAATAAGTGTAATTTATTAATCATCAAAAAAAGATGGGAAAGTGGAAAAGATTTTTCTTTGTACAGATGACAACATTATCAAAACTATCCCCATTCACACGGATCCACGAAAATGACTAAAAATGCTGTATTACACATGCCAGACAAGTAGTTGGCGATGTCACTTTGTAAAGAGAGATCACGCGCCTGCGCACACACTCATTCTTTTACAGAGCTCTCGCCTCGCGCATGTCTATCCACCTTATTTTACAGTTTACTGCACTTTGATATTCTTCTCCTTATTTCCCTATAGCGGTTAATAATTCAGAAGTCTCGCACATACACAAAAAACACCTTACCTTTGCGAGGAAAAATAAGGTGGGTAGAATAAACACGTAATATGCATGTGAATGCCGTCACCGTTTTCACAGATTCATTTTTTGCGGTTTACACGGAGATGACAACGATATAGTTTTCAAAAACATGCACTTTGAAACCTGTTTTCAAAAGTTTGTATATTCGGGCCACCAAAACTCTGTTGTCGTGTAAATTAGTGGGCAAAACACATCAAATGATTTCCATTTTTAGTTGTAAACGGTGTCGTGTAAACAGCCTCTCAATCTCTGTTCTGTATCAACTAACACACAATACAACTACTACTTTCAATAAAACAACACAGCAACAGTTAAAAACTTAAAAGCATCAAAAATAAAACTGCTTTTTGTATTTACAATCTAGACCAATGTGACTCACTGCATCTTTTCACAAACTATGAAGTTTAACGTCCTTGCTGTTTTTTTTCCTGTAGAATTAATCCTGCTTAATTATTCTAAAAGGTTGCAGCTTAATAAAGCAGCATTTGGGGTAAATTTACTACTCGTTATTTTACCATTTAGACCTGACAACCACTGCATTGCACTGTGAGGACGACAGACATGCTGTACTGTCACTCTGAAAATGTACAAATCTAGCTTGATAATATACTGTTTGAAGTGAATCATTTTGACATCTTAGCACATTTTTTAGAATGGTGATTAATATATAATATATAAAATTTCGATTGACCCGCAAACTTTGCTTACATTCAGCGCCATTGGGAGAAAAGGGAGGAGTCAAAACTGCGCCTAAACCTCATTGGTTCATGTATCGTCGTCGTGCCATATTTGAATATGTTGTACTAATGTTGATTACAGAGTACAGACACAAAAATTTCATATGCTGATGTATTTCAGGCCTTCTAATTAAGATTAATTCACAACAATATGAAGTGTGATGAAGACCAGGTTTTAACATTTAATAAGCAAGCAGATATTTTATAATTCACACTTCACGAGTTCACATATCCATACACTCTAAAAAATGCTGGGTTAAAAACAACCCAAGTTGGGTTGAAAATGGACAAACCCAGCGATTGGGTTGTTTTGACCCAGCAGTTGGGTTAAATGTTTGCCCAACCTGCTGGGTAGTTTTATTTAACCCAACAATTGTTTACAAATTACTATATGAAATGAACCCAAAATAGGTTGGAAATTAAAAATCAGACACATAAGAGGCAACAATAATAATCAAAAAGATGAGCATTTATTAATAAGCAATTTAATAAATGTTTATTGTTTAAATATTATTCAAAAAAATATTAATAAATGTTTGTTTATTAAACATATTAATAAATGTTTGTTTATTAAACATATTAATACATTTTAATTTCCAACATATTTTGGGTTCATTTTAAGCAAGAAATACAGTAATTTTTAAACAATATTTGGGTTAAATAAAACTACCCAGCAGGTTGGGCAAACATTTAACCCAGCCGCTGGGTTAAAACAACCCAATCGCTGGGTTTGTCCATTTTCAACCCAACTTGGGTTCTTTTTAACCCAGCATTTTTTAGAGTGTATAATTAAATAGAGTAAAGTTATGCGTATTTGGCGTGCTGTCCGGGGAGAGGGCTCCGAGCTCGGAATTTTGTCCCGAACCCAGAGTACTCCCCCCGGTATTGTAAAAGTAGATAGAACTATAAGTGAGGAGATGGGGTGGAGGAGGGATGCTGATAAACTCTCAGATGAACGGAAGTCAGTCTGCAGAATTTATACCTCTTGACATTGGTTGAGTTGATTAACTGAATGCTCTCCACCTGTGCTAATTAGGTTAATTATCTGAACTTGCTCCTCCCGAATTTTGTTAATAAAACATCATTTATTGATTAATGACTGAATTTGGGTTGGACTTATTTGCTAAACAGTTTAAGCTATGTCCCTATGGTAAATATTTCAAATGACCAGAATAAAACTTTCTTAAATAAGATTTTCATTTTTCAAATGAAAATAAAAAAAAAAAAAATTATTGTTTTTATCACACCTGCAGGAGGCTGAAGGGCTTCTTGGTCTGACCCAAATAACAAAACCACAAGCTGAAGAGCATCTCATGTTCAGAGCACTGACCACAGCACAAACCTGCAAACACGAGGACCTGAGACATTTGCAGGCAAGTCTCTTCAAACTAACCAATACTGTAAAAATGTATTTTATTTTGAAATTACACACCTATATGAAAAAAAAGATAACCAAACTATAGACTCATCATTTCACTGATTATCATCTGTATGTTGTTTGATAATGATCTCACTCATGATATCACAACACAAAATCACATTCAGTACTGTGACATCTTTAGATAACTCTTACAGTCAAAGTTACTCCCTGATATTTTGATGTTATTGTCTTCTGCTCTCAATGGATGTTGATCTTCTGTCTCTCTCTGTTCAGTCTCATGTGTCTCTCTGTGGGTTTCCTGAGTAAGTCTGTTTAATTCAACTGAACTGAGACCCTGAACCTTCACCAGTTTCCTGTGGCTTTGAGCTGGACGGAAAAAACAGCCTGTTCACAAAAAACACCTCCAGCGCTCATGAGAAACTTGGAGACAGAGATAAATAAAATAAAAAAGTTTTGAAAATTTTAATATTATAATAATGCCAAAACATAAATACTCAAGACTTTAAATGGCCATTTAAATAATTATTGATTACATTTAAATCAGTAAAAATAAAAATAGATAAAATAAATTATTTATATTTCAGACTCTTTTGCAGAAAGAATAACATTTCTTGTCTTTCATGCTGATCATTATGATCTTAAACCGTATTTCTGGGTGTTTATTACTTAAAATATGTATTTATGTATAATTTAACACCATGTCAGTATCAAAGGCGATATTCATGCCAAACTCAACAATAATAAAATTTACAGGAATCAAAAGTGAAAAAAAAAAA
>RJVU01017965.1:1140905-1162141 GCA_003731715.1 Anabarilius grahami
ACCATATAACAATATTAAATATATATATATATATATATATAAACAAAACATCAAATAATAATACCAGTTATATAAAAACTTTGCATTTAATATTTAATAAAAATTCTAATAGTTTTCCAGGAGAAACCTTTTTAAAAATGTCTATTATTGTACTTTCTGAAAATATCATTTAAAGCAGGACATTCCAATAAAATATGCTTCATTGTCAAAGAACACTTACAAAAACCACATAAAGGCATATTGTCATTAAATAATAATCTCTCTCACTGTAAGATTTGGAGAAATAATAAATATATGGCAGCAAAAATATTTATTTTTTCAGTGAATTAAAATATGATTCTATAAGCAAGCAGTTATTCAGAAAAATGAACTAAGACCAACAGAACAGGAATGAACTAATAAAACATCAGCTAAAGTACTGAATCAGAAAGTTAATACATAAAGCAATGCTAAATTTCTTGTGCTGAAAGAGTGATGTTATTAAAAATGATCTTTCATATTCTGTATTTTACTAGTATATTTTATATGTACAAATCTAAAGCAGGCCAAAGAGTCAATGTTTAAAGAGAAAAGTCATTTTAACTGATCAGAGCTGCGTTTCCCAAAAGCATCGTAAGCCTAAGGCGCTGTCCCACATGGCACACTTCATGTGCACTTTCGGGCTTGTGGACTTATAATGGCCGCTGCGTGCGCGTGCTCATTTATATTCTGCTGTGGCTCTTCAAGCAGTGAGATGATTGACAGCAGCATATTCACTGTAATCCTGATTATTCCTGATACTGACACTGTCAGGACAGTTTGATTACTTGTGGAAATTCACCACTGCGTAATTCAGATCCTCAGCAGATGAGATGCAGCACTGAGAGTCTCCAGTGGCTTTCTCAACTGTAGCGTAAACACAGTTAGAGGAATCACAGGGGTTTGTGGGTAATTGGGCAGTGGCATAAACAATGTCAGAAGAATCAGAGGGGTTTGTGGGTAATTGTTTGTGAGTGTCTTCAATCTCCTCATAATCACAACCAGTGTGAGAAACCTGAGGAGAGACAGATAAATGATTTACAGCTCTGAAGATCTTCAGGATGGAAGGCATTAGACATTAATATCATTTTATACAGTAACTGGACTCACCACTTCATGATTTCCTGCTCCAGTCTGAGATGACGAATCACCACCTGATAAAAACAAGCATCCTAAATTAATGACATTATATCACATTTTAACACTGAAGTCTTGTGTAAATGTTTTCACACATCATCAAATATCTGTATTTTGCTCATGTCTCATTGTAGCCTATAGGTGGCGACAGAAAGTGGGAAAACAGATCTAGAAATCTCAGTATAAAGAGTTTCTGCATCTAAAGAAGTTAAGGAGTTTTACCTCGAGACTGATGCTTCTTACAGAGAAACAGTAATAAGAGTCCAGCGATGATCAGAACCAGAAGAACCAGAACCAGAGGAACGATCAAGCCTGAAAACAAGATAAATAATCTTTGAATATGATCACTTTCAGCTAAATATCAGATCAGATCATGGCGTAGCTTTACGTTTGGAATAGGATTGACCAGACCATGATACTGGATTTCAAGGTTGCCAGGTCTATACCAATGGCCAAACAAAATTAGCCCAAAAAGTAGCCCAATGACCGTATCTCATATATAAAAACTTAAAATATACCATTTCCAAACCTAAAATACATATTTTACAGTCAAATTAAAAAAACACTATATTGTAGTGATTATAAACACAACTCAAAGGCTCCTACCTGAGCCCCTCCTTCACTAAACTTCACATCAAGCACAGGTTTATCATGGATATGATTATTCTTCACTTAAATCAACATGTTTTCCACTATAGAATGCCAAAGCTGCCAAAATAATAAATAAATATATACATCTTTCACCAATGTTTCATAGAGTAAATGGTCTCTGTATGCGCTGCGAGTTTGAGTCCCTTACAATGTGCATTTGAAAAGCAAAACCCCAAAAACATTACAAGTTTTTACCTGATCATGTTTGTTTATGGCTTCCTTTGCAACAAATTGTGTTCTGGCAAACACTGTTACAAAAACCACAAACTGACATAAAAGCCGAAAGTCAAACTGCCCAATTAAGGCAAACACTGATCACCATAATGGCGATCAATAAAACATCACCATCTAAACCTCTCTTAATTCTCAAAAAGAACTGTAGAAGAATGACAGAAATAAAGTCTGGTTTGTAATAATAGAGATTTAATGTCTTTTCATTTGATTTCATCTAAGGCAGTGGCTGAAGTCATTTGTAGTTCTTGTGGTTTTCTTTCCTTCACTGATTCTGCTCGTTATCATTAGGTGTCTTAATCCTACAATCATCACTCAGTTAATCACTTAAATATCTAATTAACTCAAACACTGCTTCAGTGTTACTGTAACACCCTGCTGGTGGTTCCCATATGAACACAGAGAGGTGTTAATTTAACACCGGGGAATTTACTGTGTTGTGTAAGTTACAAAGGCATGTCCGCACACCTCCTGCATTTTGTTTGGTCACACCACAAGGTGTCACTGTGGCCTCAAGGCTTCGTCTTTGCCACTCTGAGCTCGACTGCTATACAAATACACCCTGCTCATTAGCATACAGAAAAAGAAATGTACAAATAAATAAATAAGGAACTAAATAAATGTGGAAATAAAACATACATAAATAAATAAATGTGGATATAAATGTAGTGAACATGTAGTGAAGTGACATGTGGCCAAGTATGGTGACCCATACTCGGGAATTTGTTCTCTGCATTTAACCCATCCAAGTGCACACACACAGCAGTGAACACACACACACACCGTGAACACACACACCCGGAGCAGTGGAAGCAGTAAATAAAAGTAGAAACACATGTATAAATAAATTAATAAACAAATGCAGGAAAATACAATTATATATAAATAAGGAAACAAAAGGATAAATACAAATTTAGTTTTTCTTACATTCCTTGTATATTTTTATTTATATATTAATTTTTAGTGTTTTTTTAAATATACATTTCTTTTTACAATTATTCATATATTTATTTATTTATTATTTCGGCAGCTTTGGCATTCCATTTCAATCCCCCAAAACACAGATTCAGCTCAATAAGCAAGACTGGGTTATTACTGCTATTTATTTTTTACATATCAACTATTTAAAATGTATTAAATGTAATATTATTTATTTATTGTATAGTTTTTATTTTATGTATTTTTATGTTTAGTAATATATTTCAGCCACTAGGGGAGTCAGGCCTCTTCTCAAGCTACACTCATTGTGTTTGTATTTCAGCCCAAGATCACCTGCTGATGTGTTTAAAGATGCCAGTGAGGTAGAAGATCTGCAAATACCTGTGAACTGTGAAGATTTGTCTGATGACAAAGAAGAAGCCGATGATGATGATGATGATGGTGGTGATGATGTTCTTGATGATGTTGATGTTCTTGATGATGTTGATGTTCTTGATGATGTTGATGATGTTGTTGGTGACAAAGTTCTTGATGATGTTTCTGAGAATTTTGTATATAAAAATGAAACAATGAATTTCTAAAGGGTGTTTTTTCACACAGAAGTTGACATCACTTTACTCATGATACAGACACTAGTTACTGACACAGCTCTGTTTATCATATTAGATACATTTGAGTGTTTTGAAAATGATGTTATAACGTTCGCTCAGCAGCTGCTGTGAGACACTGTTACACACTGCAGTAAGATAGATGGATTTTACAATATATTAAATGCTGGATGGCTTGTGTTGATAAATGGCATGCAATTAATTTTAAAGCGTATTGTATGATGGAGAAAATGCTGTATTACTGTTACTAAAAATAAAGCTGCATCTGATTATTCTATGTTAGCTTCTTGACAAAATAGTGTTTTTCTCTGAGGCATGGTAAAGCATGGTACTCGCATAAAATCAAGAAAATGGATTTAATCAATGTGTAAACATGTTGAGTTATATAACAACAATTAGTTTTCTGTCCCTGCGGACAGCACGCCAAATATGCATTACTCTATCTAATTATATGTACAGTATATGTGAACTCGTGAAAAGAGCAACTGATGCACACGTGCAAGACAATTGTCTTTCAAAAGGTTCGCATGAATGTACAATGTGAAACCTAGAAATAGGTTTGATTTTTCCCCCCAGGGGGTAAGAGTTTGACATATTGCATAAACTGTATTTGACTGAAAAGCCTGTATTAAAGTATAGTAGTCAACATTTAAAGTGGATCAAAACCTTTCATCAAAATTGTCCTAAAACACATCAAATGTTGACTACTGTATATTGTACATTCTACCAATGATAAACCTGTGCTTGATGTGAAGTTTACTGAAGGAGGGCCACTAGTAGGAGCCTTTGAGTTGTGTTTATGTTCACTACAATATAGTCATTTTTAATTTGCATAACACTGACTGTAAAATATGTATTTTAGGTTTGGAAATGGTATATTTTGAGTTTTGATATATAGGTGGGCTAATTTTGATTGGCCATTGATCTCGTTTTTTTTTTTATGCAGACCTGGCAACCTTGAAATCCATCATGGTCTGGTCAATCCTATTCCAAACGTAAAGCTATGCCCATGATCTGATCTGATATTTAGCTGAAAGTGATCATATTCTAAGAATACTTCTCCTGTGTTTTCAGGCTTAAACATGTAAATATTAAAGCATCTTTGGTGTTTCCATGGTTTCCACAAAATAAAACCGGAAACCGAGGGTAACGCGGGTATGACACAACTGACAGGCGACTCCTCACACGTCCCGAGCCTTGGTTAAAACTGCAATTTTCTCACGATTTACAAATAGTTGCAAACATTTGGGATATTGTAAGTGCTCAAGTGAACAAAATATGTAACACTGGCCTAGTGGTTTATGGATATTTTACTGCAAAAATTCTTACAGATTGCACCTTTATATGTATATATACATACTGCACCTTTAAGAAAAAAAAAAAGAAAAAAAAAATCGCAAGCTGTTTGTTTCTGGAACTTAAGCCTGTGGTTTCACACTGAATAATACAGTACAGCAGGGTTACTGGGTGAACACCCTTAACTGCAGTTAACTATAGTAAAGGTGTGGTAAAAGGACTCACAGCAGTATAAACCTGCACTTCTACAGTATCCAGATGAACACACCTGTACTACAGTTAAAAACTGCTGTAATAATGTGTCCAAATAACCACAATAATGTTGCAATACCAAACACTGTAGTGATACGAGATTAACACAGAGATATAACTAAAAACTGCTGCTGCTTTCACACTGCAAGTGAAAAAAAAAAAAGCCATTTGCGGATGCTGACAGAGACACTTTCAGTTTCATGAACAGTAAGAAATGAGTACATGAAAATGAATTTAACAAATAACTGTAATTGTATAAAAATATTAGAGTGGTTACATTGACTATTGCTTCACTATGTGAGCAGTGCAGTTTCTCATTGTGAAAGTGAAAGTGACGTGTGGCCAAGTATGTTGTCCCAATTCATCATACTTGAGCCTTACTCAAGGGCACATCAGTTTAAACTGGTACTGAGAATCAAACCCATGACCTTCATTTGGGTTACAAATCCAACTCTCTAACCATTAGGCCACAACTGCACCATCAGCATCATTGTTCTACACAAAGCTGCACTTTGACCTGCATAGACTGTAATCATGTGAACTACACTTTGTTTTTATACTTCCTCTTTTACTTGCAGTTTGTGGTTTTGCTTGATTAAACAGAAAGAACGTCTAAATTAAAAATAACCATGTGGTCAAACCTGCTTGAATGAAAAGAATCAGCTTCAAACCTCAGTGATTTTAAAGCAACATAATAAGATGAACAGCATGTTATGGAAAATCACCTGTACCTGTAACGTTGATCAGGACTCGTGTGATGAAGCTCTTGTGTCCTTGATCAGACTGAACTCCACACCAGTATTCTGAATGTTGTTCAGTCACATGACTGATGCTTCCCGTCAGGAGCTGCTCTTCTCTGTCATCATACAGCTGGATCTTTCCCTCAGGACTCCATCTTCTGCTCTCCTTCACAGACGTCTCTTCAGCACAGAGATCAGCTCCAGATCTCCAGCAGAGAAACTTCACATCACTAATGTGGGATTGTGGGTATTTGCAGCTGATGTTCACAGATCCTCCTGCAGCAGCTGATAGACTGATGCTCTTCTCACAACAATCATCTGTTTCAGATCCAAATCAAGTGCAGCAATGTTACAATGACCAGATATATTCATGGATTCTGTCAAATAATGCAGAAATGAATGAAAGCGTCTCACCGTCTCTGATGTCCAGATTAAACTCAGAGAAGAAACTGTATTCTTCAGAAACTTTGACTGTAATCTTATATTCTCCAGAGTCGTTCTCATTCAGATCTCTGATAAACACACGTAAGAGACCTGCAGATCTGTCATCCTGAACGGAGAATCGTCTGTCCTGTTTCCATCCTGCTGCTCTGTTAGTGATTATTACAGTAAAACATTGATTTGCTGCAGTTTTACAGAAATATATCAAAGGATCCTTGAGTTTCATCTCATATTTGTAGTTTATAATGACGTTTCCGCCTGAATATCCTCTCACTGTCCAGATATTTTGACCTGTTGAACACAAGCATGGATATCAGTGTGATGATGATGTTCTTCATCATTCTTGTAGACAGCATTCACACACACACACACACACACACACAGAATCATTTGTTGTTTTGTACTCAATTAACACATAACTACGTTGCTTTTGGCATCAATTATTTTGACTAAAATCTTAAATTGTAAAATAAAATACATTGTATTTGTCCTGGATATTGATTTTTAATGTATTTTAGTAACATTTGTGAACGTCAGTAACTACATGTTGAGTATCGTGATGTTGTGGAGATCATCATGGGTTTGAGGCTCTCAGTTACTCACCTCTTATAACCTTCAGATTCACTTCAGTGTAGAAATCATCAACATAAGAGATATCAGTTCCACACTGGTACGTCCCAGAATCCAGTTCAGTCAGATTTCTGAAGGTCACACTGAAGACTGCTGATCTTGTTTTATCATACAGAGAGAATCTTCCAGAATGAACCCATTTATATTTCTCATCAGTCTTGATGAGGTCAGAACATGTTGTTGACCACTGTCCTTTACAAAAATACTTTGCATTTGCTTTATATTCTTTATTATATTTGCATTTGATCGTGACTCCTCCTCCTGAATATCCCGTCACACTGATGGAGCTCACGACTCCTACAACAAAAACACACTTTAATAAAACACTCAAATATACTGAACTGGGATTAATTTCAAAGTGTCTTTAAAGATAATTTCACCACCTTAGTATATGTATACTAAATATTTAATATTAAATTACTGTTCTGGTTCTTCTGATGTGATTGTTGGATCAGAACTTGAGTTCAGATTCTTACCAGGAATCATCATCAGAGTGAAAGTCAAGATGATCTTCATTCTTCTCTCTTATTAAATGATCTTCTCTGTTGTCAGTAGATTCAGTTCTTCTGAAGCTCTCAATGTGTGTTCAGATGAGTTTTGAGTGTTTCTTTCCTGGTTACATGTTTAACATGAAGTGCTGAATGTGACGGAAACGCCCACTTCCTCTGAGAGAGAGAGAGAGAGAGAGTTTACAAAACTTTATTTAAAAAAACACTTCATAACAATCTTCAACAACTCACATAATAAATATAAAAATTAAAAATTCAACCTCAAATGCCCATCATAAATAATATACAAAACATCATTGACAGACCACAGATCATTAAAACCCATCACATTATTTACCAAACTGTAATACGAAAATTCTATTTTCAGTCTACCAGCTACTAATTTCATGAACATCACTTCAGCATTAATACTATGAAGCTGTAACCCTTGATTTTTCCTGGTTTTCCATATTGCCAATTTTGCAGTTCCTATTAAATAATTTAAAAGACACATCTTCCTTCTTTTTGAAAAATTATATTTCACACCCCCTATAAAAACTTGTTCTGAGAATTCTTCACCAAAAACTTGAAACAATCTATTAAGAACATCAAAAAGACCTTCCAACCTTTTACATTTTAAAAACAAATGTTCCAAATTATCTTCTTCTCCGCAAAACCTACATCCCACCCCAACTGCTGGGTTCAGGTGCGCCACATGCTTATTCGTTGCAATTGCTCCATGAATAATTCTCCATTGTAGATCCGCTGTTCTTTTCTCTACTGGAGATTTATACAAAGTTCTCCATCTATCTCTCACGAGAAATTCTGGCTTCAACAAACCTGGCCACCTTGAGATCTTTTGTCCTCTGAGTGAAACTTGATGCAAAACTTTAACTGTAATGTTATATACAGCTTTCTTTGGTGTATTTTCAAACAAGTCAAGCTGTGGAGTTTCAAAAGATAAAATCGAACCTGCCGATTCATCCTCTTGTCCTTCGGCAACAACAGCAGTAACTCTTATTTTTGGAAAATCCTGCTCATTTCTTATATCTGGTGGAAAACCTTGTCCAATGTTCTTCCTATAACCACTTGGTAATGCATTAAGAATTTCTTCTACCAGCTTTTCCATCAAGCGTGAGGACTTTAAACCTGTTACTTCTTTCAAGGTTTCCACTGATTCCCATCGGTCATTATTCAAAAGTTGCCCCAGCTTCACAATGCCATGTCTTTGTAAACATGCGCGCACGCTTACAGATGACAAAAGTCTTGTCTGAATCATAGGATTGAAAAACAACGGTTCCTCTCGTATCCAACTCCCAGATTCATTAATATCTCTTTCCACTTTAAAAAACATTTTTCCAAGAGTGCAACATTGACCGATAAAAGGATGTAACCTCAGACAGGTTCACTTTTTCCAGTTCAAGTAAAAACAGATGTCTATCTAATTTAAGACCACCTGCTTTTTGTAAAATCATTTTCGCAGTCTGAGTCCAAGCTAAGTCCTCATGATACAGGAATCTCTGCGCTGCTTGTATTCTAAAAGCACAGATCTTACTCCGCACATCCACCAGACCTTGACCTCCCTCGTAAACAGGAAGGTAGAGTGCTGCTGCACGAATCCAGTGTTCTCCACTCCAAAAAAAACTCCACAAATGTCCTCTGTATTTTGCAAATCAGTTCCTTAGGTGGTTCCATTACAATGAGTCTATGCCATAAAGTTGAGGCAGCCAGGTTATTTACAACCAGAACTCTTCCTCTGTATGACATTAGAGGTAATATCGATTTCCATTTAAGCAGTCGGGCAGACACCTTTTCCAGCATTCCCTCACAATTTTTATTCTGAAATTGTTTATTTCCAAAAAAAAACCCTAGCATTTTAAGCCCATCTCTTTCCCACAGCAATCCACCAGGTAATTTTGGAGGTCCTTGCCCATTTTTCCACTGACCAATAAGTCCCTCGCTTTTTCCCCAGTTTACCCTTGCTGATGATGCCTTCTCATACTTTTCAATAGTTTCATTTAAAATATTAATATCATTTTGATTTGAAATAAAAACAGTAACATCATCAGCATAAGCTGATATAAAGATTCCATGCATAATGTTTACATCAGGAAAATAAAATCCACTGAGATCCCTTCTTAGCCTACACAAAAGTGGCTCAATAGCAAGGCTATATAATTGTCCAGAAAGTGGACAGCCTTGCCTAATCCCTTTTAATACAGGTATTGGTGCACTCAATCCTCCACCAGCTTTCACAATCACAAAGACTTCAGAATATAACAGTTGGATATATGATATAAAATTCTTCCCAAAGCCAAAATTTTTCAACACTTCAAAAAGATATTTATGATTGACTCTATCGAAAGCCTTCTCTTGGTCTAATGAAAGCACGCCCAGGTCAACATTATTGAATTGATTAAAATCAATTACATCTCTTAACAAAAAAAGATTATCCATAATTGACCTATTAGGGATACAATACGTTTGATCTCTGTGAATTAATAATTCCAAAACATGTTTCAGCCTATTTGCTAAACATTTTGATAGTATTTTATAGTCCATACACAGTAAAGAGACAGGTCTCCAGTTCTTTAACAGGCATAAATCCCCCTTTTTAGGGAGCAAAGAAAGGACTGCTCTTCGACAACTTGTAGGAAGTAACTTATTCTCTATACTCTCTAATAATACTTCATATAAGTCATTTCCTAGTATATTCCAGAAAGTTTGATAAAACTCTGCTGGCAGTCCATCAATTCCTGGAGAACGTCCATTTGATAACTGTCTCATTGCTTCAGTAATCTCCTGAAATGTAATTAGTCCATCCAAAGGTTTTTTCTGTTCATTTGTCAGTTTTGGTAGATCACTCAGCAAATCAGAAACACATTCAGGATCACAAGTCTCAGCATCATACAAGTCCATATAAAAATTAGCTGAAAGTTTCCTTATTTCTACTGGGTCAGAAGTTATGGCCCCATCAGGCCGACTAAGATGATACATTTGCTTTTGGTGAACACTTTTCTTTTCAAGATTAAAAAAATATGAGGAAGGAGCATCCATATCTTTAATAGAGCACATTCTTGCCCTTATTAATGCTCCTTTCACTTGTTCTTGTAATAATGAACCAAGTTCTTTCTTTTTATTCAAATGTTCATTTTGTATTTTTCCATCATTATTATTGTTCACAAGAATATTCTCCAAAACTTGTATATCCCTTTGGAGTTTTTGTACCGCTACTTTCAACATAGAAGTAGAATGTGAACTATCATTTTGACTAAAGATCCTTATATTTGCTTTACCAACCTCCCACCACATATGCAAATCTTCAAAAGACCCCTTTTTTAACTTCCAATCATTCCAAAAAATGTTTAAGTTTTCACAAAATACAGGTCCTTCTCAAAAAATTAGCATATTGTGATAAAGTTCATTATTTTCCATAATGTAATGATAAAAATTAAACTTTCATATATTTTAGATTCATTGCACACCAACTGAAATATTTCAGGTCTTTTATTGTTTTAATACTGATGATTTTGGCATACAGCTCATGAAAACCCAAAATTCCTATCTCAAAAAATTAGCATATTTCATCCGACCAATAAAATAAAAGTGTTTTTAATACAAAAAAAGTAAACCTTCAAATAATTATGTTCAGTTATGCACTCAATACTTGGTCGGGAATCCTTTTGCAGAAATGACTGCTTCAATGCGGCGTGGCATGGAGGCAATCAGCCTGTGGCACTGCTGAGGTGTTATGGAGGCCCAGGATGCTTCGATAGCGGCCTTAAGCTCATCCAGAGTGTTGGGTCTTGCGTCTCTCAACTTTCTCTTCACAATATCCCACAGATTCTCTATGGGGTTCAGGTCAGGAGAGTTGGCAGGCCAATTGAGCACAGTAATACCATGGTCAGTAAACCATTTACCAGTGGTTTTGGCACTGTGAGCAGGTGCCAGGTCGTGCTGAAAAACGAAATCTTCATCTCCATAAAGCTTTTCAGCAGATGGAAGCATGAAGTGCTCCAAAATCTCCTGATAGCTAGCTGCATTGACCCTGCCCTTGATAAAACACAGTGGACCAACACCAGCAGCTGACATGGCACCCCAGACCATCACTGACTGTGGGAACTTGACACTGGACTTCAGGCATTTTGGCATTTCCTTCTCCCCAGTCTTCCTCCAGACTCTGGCACCTTGATTTCCGAATGACTTTGGACCACTGAGCAACAGTCCAGTGCTGCTTCTCTGTAGCCCAGGTCAGGCGCTTCTGCCGCTGTTTCTGGTTCAAAAGTGGCTTGACCTGGGGAATGCGGCACCTGTAGCCCATTTCCTGCACACGCCTGTGCACGGTGGCTCTGGATGTTTCTACTCCAGACTCAGTCCACTGCTTCCGCAGGTCCCCCAAGGTCTGGAATCGGTCCTTCTCCACAATCTTCCTCAGGGTCCGGTCACCTCTTCTCGTTGTGCAGCGTTTTTTGCCACACTTTTTCCTTCCCACAGACTTCCCACTGAGGTGCCTTGATACAGCACTCTGGGAACAGCCTATTCGTTCAGAAATTTCTTTCTGTGTCTTACCCTCTCGCTTGAGGGTGTCAATGATGGCCTTCTGGACAGCAGTCAGGTCGGCAGTCTTACCCATGATTGCGGTTTTGAGTAATGAACCAGGCTGGGAGTTTTTAAAAGCCTCAGGAATCTTTTGCAGGTGTTTAGAGTTAATTAGTTGATTCAGATGATTAGGTTAATAGCTCGTTTAGAGAACCTTTTCATGATATGCTAATTTTTTGAGATAGGAATTTTGGGTTTTCATGAGCTGTATGCCAAAATCATCAGTATTAAAACAATAAAAGACCTGAAATATTTCAGTTGGTGTGCAATGAATCTAAAATATATGAAAGTTAAATTTTTATCATTACATTGTGGAAAATAATGAACTTTATCACAATATGCTAATTTTTTGAGAAGGACCTGTAGAGCATCTTGTAATAATTTAATATTAAAATGCCAAAAATAATTTGGTTTTGAAATGTTCTTCATATTCAAAACAAATAATATCAAATGATGGTCTGAAAACCCAGCAGGTAAAATAGAAACATCCGTAATTGTATTATTCCATCCTTTACCTAAATAAAATCTATCTAATCTAGCTCCACTAACCCTATTACTAGATGCTTTAAGCCAGGTATACTGTTTAATTCCTATATTTCTTCTTCTCCAAATATCTATTAATTCAAATTCTTTTAAAATTTTTGACAATACAACACTTGATTCATGATGGGGTTCTTCTCCATTTCTATCAACAATAAAGTCAATAGTGCAATTCCAGTCACCTCCAATAATAGTACAAACATTATCATCAATTTTCTGAATAGCATTCCTTAACTTTAAAAAGTACTTTACACGCTCTGGTCCATTATTGGGTGCATATACATTTATCAATATGAACACAGATCCCTCATATTCCATCTTTACCAGCAATATTCTTCCTTTTACAATTTCTTCTACAACTAAAATATTGACATTCATTTCTTTAGAAAACAGAATGGCTATGCCAGCACTTGTATTTGTCCCATGACTTAAAACACTTTTTCCCTCCCACCATCTACTCCAATCAGATTCATTATCTAAACTAGTATGCGTTTCTTATAAGAAAGCTACATTTATCTTTTTAATACTGAATAACTCTGATATCATCGCCAATTTATTCCCATCTCTACCCCCATTCATATTTAAAGAGCCCACCCTCAACAGCTCCATAGAAAAAAGAAAATATAAAGAGGACAGAAAAAGGCAAAAAAAGCTATTCACCCCATGTGACTTAAACATTTAATTTGTTTTGTGAGGCATTTACTTTATCCTTTCTTAGCTTTGTTACCATCTTCTTCAACCTGAATCTTTTTTGTTTACTTAAAGCCTCATAGCTAACATTTCTCTGCAACAATTTCACTGTATAAATGAATTTATCCATATCAGGAAAAAAGTCTTTAACTTCAATAGTCCTACCGAAAGTCACATACAGAAAGTCATTTATATCTTGCAATGTATATACATCGTCCACACTTCCACACTGTGATCCAATGTCAGATATATCGGAGAATGCATCATCATCTCTCATCCCCAAATCAGCATCAGTACACGTTTTACCAGAATTAACGTTAGATATTTCAGAATCTTCATGAAAGACTCTTTCAACATTTACCTTAGCTACATCTTCATTCGTTACACTATTATCATCCAGTTCAGAAACATCATGTTTTCTACCAGAATCAACCATTTCATTAACACTTTCAGTCTGACTTTCAATCAATCCATCACCATCGATGTTCCTCTGTAATACAGCTTGCACAGGCTGCACATCCTCAGAAACTGACTTACTACTCTCACCAGCAGATTTCTACAACTTATTACCCACAAAAAGAGTTTAAATTAATCAAGAAAAAACAGCAGAAGACAACTAGCTGACAGCAGTCCAAAAGGTCATACAGCTGCCACAGAGAGAAAAGAAGAGCTCTCAGAGTGAGTACACATATAATACATGAAATCTGCTCAACTGCCTAAATTTTTGGGAAAGTTTTTTTTTTTTTTTTTTACAAATTAAGTTACAGTATAAGGGCTAACTCCAGTGGATATCTGCATTAAACAACAACAACAACAAACTGCCAGCAACTGCCAGCTTTGGAGAAGCAGCTGACACAGAGAGGAGAACAGCAGAGCTCAGAGGAGACTCCTTCTCCTTCTCCTCCCACCACAGCCATCAACCCTCCATCTGACTCCTACAGTCAAACACAGCCTCAGATCGTACTCCTCATGGACTCAAATGGCAAGTTTGTTGATGAAAATAAACTGTTCACAAGAAGAAATATCAAGAAATGAAAGCTGCAGGCAGCGATGAAAGGGCCCTCGCACCCGCCACCCATTGGCCTCAGGAAAACAGTGATCAGTGGGCGACATGCATTTAAGCAAGTAAATACAGGAGAATTATGGCAAAGTCATTTCAAAGTGCCAGACTTCCTGCTGCCAACAGGTGGCGCTTTGACTGTAACTGAATATTGACATAACACGTAGATGTCTTCAGGTCAGGACTGTTATCAAACATGTGAAGTTTGGGGCAGATCGTAACATCAACTTCCTGTTTAATGGCGTTAATTGCATACATTAGCACTCAGCCAAGTGTTTCATGACTTAACATGTTTCTAGTATGTTTGGTACTTTGTGGCATATTTAAATGTGTTTCTGGGATTGAATTACAGTGTAGCATGCCATTTCCTGTTGCCCACAGGTGGCGCTATGACTAACTGAATATTTGCATATAGATGTCTTCAGGCCAGGACTATAAAACATGTGAAGTTTGGGGCAGATCGGACACTGTATGCCCAAGTTACAACTTCCTGTTTCATGGCGAAAAATCAAACTTCGCCACGGACACGCCCTTCAGCTCTTGTGTGAAGAGCAGCTTGAATCCCCAGCCACATTATCATCCACACCGGCACTAACAACCTGAGAGCTCAACAAGAGAGAGTAGCTGCAGCTCTCATTAATGTAACAGAGAAGGCATCCTCCAACTTCCCCAACTCCAAAATGTCCCTCTCCACTCTGCAACTGCGCTCTGATTTCCACCCAGACACCATCAGGCATATAAATACAAGAGTATCCAGAGACTGTGCCCTAAAGCCCAATGTATACCTGGCTCAACACCCCACTCTGAATCTCAGCAGCCTTTACGACCATGTCCATCTCCACAGAAGGGCAGTCCCCATGTTAATGAAATGATCAAATACACCAATGACAAATTCAAAACCGCAATAATCAAATTATTCAAGATTGTTTTGAGTGGATATTTCTCTGACACTTGGAATCAAGGCCTGATTACACCAATCTTTAAGCAAGACGACAAATTTGAGCCAAACAATTACAGAGGGATATGTCAATAGCAACCTGTGGAAAATATTCGATTTAATTATTAATATGCGATTGCAGAACTTTCTCCAAAAAAAAACATTTTATTTGATCAGCACCATGTGTAAAAACAATATATGTGCTGTAAAAATAGGGAACAAACGGACAGAATTTTTCTCCCAACAACGAGGAGTCTGTCAAGGTTGCCCATTGAGCCCCACACTATTTAACATTTATATAAATGAATTAGCCAAAGCATTAAATAATTCGACTGCCCCCGGCTTTTTTCCCAGTGTGATCTTTGCAGATTATTTAGTCATTCTGTCAAAAACAAAAGAGGGACTATACAACAACTCCTCGACATCACAGAGACATTCAGTCAAACATGGGCTCTTAAAATTAACCTAACCAAAACAAAAATAATGATTTTTCAAAACAGATCCAAGAGTAGGGAAAATAGGCACAGCTTTAGAGCAGGAAATCAGGTCCTCCAACACGCCTACGAATACACCAATCTGAGTCTAAAACTGAGTTTAACAGGGAACTTCAATCTGGCTTTGAAAGAGCTGAGAGCAAAAGCAATGAGAGTCTTCTATGATTAAAAATACAATTCAACATGAAATTCCAAATCAAACCTGGCTGAAAATCCTAAAAGCAATAATTGAATTAATTGCTCTATATGGCAGTGAGGAATGGGGACCCCTAAAAACCCAAGATTTTTCGAAATGGGAAAAAGAGGAAATTGAAACTCCGCATACTCAAATTTGTAGAAGCATCTTAAAAGTAAACAGAGTGCAGAGCTGAATTAGGACAATATCCTTTATTAATAACCATCCAAAAAAAAAAGCTCTGAAATTCTACCAGCACTTGAAATGCAGTGATCGGAGCTCATACCAGGCAGAAGCTCTGCGGTGTCAGGAGCAGAACCTGATCAGGAGCGCCCTCTCACAGCTGGAGCTAAAACTACAGCCAAACCTACTGCACAATCCGGCCCAACCAAACTGTACAATTACAGAAACAAAATTACATCAACTATTGGAAAGATGCCACTAAATCACAAAAAAAGATGGAACTCTATTTACACATATAAAGAGACTACAAACCAGCACAATATCTGAGCTGTGTTACATAAAGTGAGAAAGACCCTAACCAGATGCAGGCTGAGTGATCATAGCCTCGCTGTCGAGAGAGGACGGCACAGACAGAGACTGTGTTCACTGTGCTCTCAGAGAGATCACTATCTCAACATTCGATCAGACTATTTCACTAAATTCCAAGTATTAGAACCAAATTTTATGGCCTTATCAAATACAGAAAAAGTAAATCATATTCTGGGACAAAACTCCAGCTTGATTGCAACAGCAGAAAAATACGTAACAGCTTGCCACAACAGAAAATTAGCCAGCGGACAAAATTAGTCAGAAATATTCTTAACGTCTAAATGTATGTACAGGTTTTTTTTTTGTACGGAATATTAATAAAGGGAAGTGAAACTAGTTCTTCACACAGGGTTAATGAACACACAGATGCACAACAGACACAAGCAGATAAAATCATCACCCACCCACAATGATTCTATTATTTAAAAGGCTTAGTTTTGCTTTTTTTTTTTCCAGAACTGTAACATTTACCCCCGGTTTCACAGACCAGGCTTAAGCTAGTCCTAGACTAAAATGCATGTTTTAGCTGTTTTTACTGACATATCTTAAAATATGTCAGGATCATTGTTTTGACACAAGATGCACACCGGCAATGTTATTTTCCAGTGTACGTTGATAAAAGCTACTTAGATATCCTAACTGAACTAAGGCCTAATCCTGGTTTAGGCTAAGCCCTGTCTGTGAAACCAGGCCTAAATGTTTTTAAATGACTTAAGATTTAATATAAGTTTGTTTGTTTTTTTTCCTCAGAGCATCACATTCATTTTGAAGAAGCAGAAGAAAGTGTCACTGAAAAAAAGCAGGAACTTGAGAATATAAATGTATTTGGTCATTCTGACTGAGCTCCACATAATGACCAATAGTGTGATTTTGGGGCAGGGCTATCAGTTTGTCTGACCAATGAAATGATAGTCATCAGTGTTTAAAACATGTTTGAAAACAACGTCAAATAAACACTTCACATTTAAATCAGAAAATGATGCTCCAAAAACAAAGAAAACAATATAAGAGTGCATATGAGTGACATAACTTTATTTTTATATTGCTTTTCACATTCAGTATTGCTTCAAAGCAGCTTTACAGAAAATCACAAATTACTGGTTTAAATCCACAAGTGAGCAACTGCAGCAAGCGAAACAAAAAAACAAAACAAATAAACAAACAAACAAACAAAAAAAACGCTACATAAAATGTTTGGTGCTCAATCTTGAACTCTGTTTACTGCACATCTGTCTGACCAGATAAATCAATCACTTTATACACATTCTCTGATGCGAAGATTCAACTGATGATGATGGTGATGATGATGATGGTGATGATGATGATGATGATGGTGATGATGATGATGATGATGATGATGATGTTTCTGGATTTTTGTGAATAAAGCAACAAAACAGTAAATTTAGTTGTTGTTTTCTTTACAACCCAGAACTTGACACACTTTTCTCATGATACAGACACTTGTTACTGATGTCATTCACACACGCACTACCCAGAATTCATGTTTGCTGACACACAGACACTTAAAAAACAGAATCATAAACTGTTTGTTTGAGTTTCTGGAACTTAAGCCTGTGGTTTCACACTGAATAATACAGTACAGCAGAGTTACTGGATGAACGCCATTAACTGCAGTTAAAACATACTGTGTCCAAATTACCACATTAATGCTGCAATACCAAACACTGTAGTGAAACAAACTAATTATTTTAATTGCATTATGATTCATATCAGTGAGAAAATCACCTGTACCTGTAACATGGATCAGGACTCGTGTGATGAAGCTCTTGTGTCCTTGATCAGACTGAACTCCACACCAGTATTCTGAATGTTGTTCAGTCACATGACTGATGCTTCCCGTCAGGAGCTGCTCTTCTCTGTCATCATACAGCTGGATCTTTCCCTCAGGACTCCATCTTCTGCTCTCCTTCACAGACGTCTCTTCAGCACAGAGATCAGCTCCAGATCTCCAGCAGAGAAACTTCACATCACTAATGTGGGATTGTGGGTATTTGCAGCGGATGTTCACAGATCCTCCTGCAGCAGCTGATAGACTGATGCTCTTCTCACAACAATCATCTGTTTCAGATCCAAATCAAGTGCAGCAATGTTACAATGACCAGATATATTCATGGATTCTGTCAAATAATGCAGAAATGAATGAAAGCGTCTCACCGTCTCTGATGGTCAGTTTAAACTCAGAGAAGAAACTGTATTCTTCAGAAACTTTGACTGTAATCTTATATTCTCCAGAGTCGTTCTCATTCAGATCTCTGATAAACACACGTAAGAGACCTGCAGATCTGTCATCCTGAACGGAGAATCGTCTGTCCTGTTCCCATCCTGCTGCTCTGCTAGTGTTTATTACAGTAAAACATTGACCTCCAGTTTTACAGAAATATTTCACATGGTTCTTGAGTTTCATCTCATATTTGTAGTTTATAATGACGTTTCCACCTGAATATCCTCTCACTGTCCAGATATTTTGACCTGTTGAACACAAGCATGGATATCAGTGTGATGATGATGTTCTTCATCATTCTTGTAAACAGCATTCACACACACACACACACACACACACACACAGAATCATTTGTTGTTTTGTACTCAATTAACACATAACTACGTTGCTTTTGGCATCAATTATTTTGAGTAAAATCTTAAATTGTAAAATAAAAAACATTGTATTTGTCCTGGATATTAACCTAACCGTATTTTAGTAAAGTTTGTGAACGTCAGTAACTACATGTTGAGTATCATGATGTTGTGGAGATCATCATGGGTTTGAGCTCTCAGTTACTCACCTCTTATAACCTTCAGATTCACTTCAGTGTAGGGATCTATTCCATATATATCAGTTCCACACCAGTACATCCCAGAATCCTGTTCTCTCAGATCTCTGATGGTCACACTGAAACTTCGGTAAAGTTGGTTTTATATTCGCACATTCGGACTTCTGATAAATTCAGACTTTCCAATAAATGTGCAATAAATTAATGTTCGCGAATTTTAAGCAGCGACATGATATTGACAACCAACGATTGTCAACTTACAACATTTTTCACAGTCGATCAAAATAGGCAAGTATTGTTTTAATGGCATATTTACTTGTGAATGTCCACTGAATGTCCAATGTAGTGTGATTAACAAGCTATTGAATACGGATGTCCGAATGTGCGAATGTAAAACCAACTTTACCGAAGTCACACTGAAGACTGCTGATCTTGTTTCATCATACAGAGAGAATCTTCCAGATTGAACCCATTTATATATCTCATTAGTCTTGATGAGGTCAGAGCATGTTGATGTCCGCTGTCCTTTACAAAAATACTTTGCATTTGCTTTATATTCTTTATTATATTTGCATGTGATCGTGACTCCTCCTCCTGAATATCACTTCGGTAAAGTTGGTTTTATATTCGCACATTCGGGCATCCGTATTCAATAGCTTGTTAATCACACTACATTGGACATTCAGTGGACATTCACAAGTAAATATGCCATTAAAACAATACTTGCCTATTTTGATCGACTGTGAAAAATGTTGTAAGTTGACAATCGTTGGTTGTCAATATCATGTCGCTGCTTAAAATTCGCGAACATTAATTTATTGCACATTTATTGGAAAGTCTGAATTTATCAGAAGTCCGAATGTGCGAATATAAAACCAACTTTACCGAAGTCTGAATATCCCGTCACACTGATGGAGCTCACGACTCCTACAACAAACCAGCATCAAATACACTTTAATATATTTATGAGACTACACAGAAATTAACTTTCTTCAGCAGTCACTAGAACGTCATGATCTGAAGTGAAAAACTCTCCTCATCAAATCTAGTTCGGTAAAGTTGGTTTTATATTCGCACATTCGGACTTCCGCGTTCAATAACTTTGTGAATCTGCATTAAAAAAGGCTCATTTAATTTTATTATCGTTACTGACTGTTATGAGCACAAAGTACAACACAATTTTCTGTAGAACTCGACAGCAAACAAACACACTTACCTCTATGGAATGCTGTTAATCTGAGGAACAATCTACAAATTGCACGTTTCGATTGATAGCGTGATAAAACACTCACTGTCCATGGTACTTAAGACTTTAGAGAACAGCGTTTTATTTTTTCTTCGTCTTCTTCCTGCATTGCGGCGGATCGCAGACATTTTACTGCATTACCGCCACCTGTCGCTCAAATGGACCATTGACACTCTCCCTATGATTTCTTGTTAAGGCAACTTGCACACCTACTTGGTTACACTTTCCAGTATTTATTGCTGAAACATGTTTGTTTTAAAATACAATTATAATAAAACAAATCTGATTTTATCATTTGTAATATGTTTCAGGCTTCAAAAATTATCTTTATTTTGGATAGTGCATTTTCATGTCTGACACATAATTCATAATATTATAGTATAATTAACTCAGTGTTACATTGGATGAAATCTCTACAGCAGAAATTTCAAATCCAGTTTTTTTAAACAGAATTAAAAAATTGAATTTGTACTATACATTACAGTATTTTTGGTAATTGCACTACATTACAGTATTTACCTGGCAACTAAAGTTGCCAATAAAATCCTGTAAATGCTCCAAAAGGCTAGATGTTGCTGCAATTGTTATACTTTAAAAAAACTGTAAATACTTATTTTAACAGTAAACTGTACTCTATTATTTACTACTGTATTGATGTTAATGCTTTAAAATAAACATTTTAAAAATAATAAAACCAAGCTGTTGTAAGGAAAATATTTA
>RJVU01017965.1:1162495-1212907 GCA_003731715.1 Anabarilius grahami
GTATATTATTATTTTATTCCTTTTATTATGTGTCTTGTCTTGTCGCTGTCACTCTGTTGCACTGTGGAGCTTCTGACACTAAAACAAATTCCTAGTATGTGTAAACAACATACCTGGCAATAAAGCTCTTTCTGATTCTGATTCTGATAATAAAGCATACAGATGAGCAGAAGAGCCCAGAATATGAAAGCAATGAGGTTAATTGAATATCTTCCTCCCATAGAAAACCGTTATGAAGAAAACGTTTAACGTGACTTAATGCATTAAGACAGTATTAAAAGAACAAAAAAAGTACAGCTACACTTATTGATAAAGCAAACTACAGGCAAGCAGATGATGCCAAAATATGAATGAAACGTGCTGAGCGATTTGCATTCATATTCTGGGCTCATCTGCTTTCCAGCAGGCCTATATCATATTAACACACTGTGCAAGTGATTCTAATCATCCACGTGTTAGCCATGCTATATGCTGTAAACGCCCCCATCACCTCGATAAACAAAGCATCATCTTCATCATTCCTCTGCTTTTCACTGAGTTTCACATGCACTGTGAGGAATAAACCTTGAGTTCACCTCAGAAGAAGAAGAATGTGATTAATCCAGCGGAGGTAATTAAGTTATTCTTTCTAACATTAGTTAACATTTTATTGTTTCATAAACTTGTACACATTGTACTAGTGTAACTATTGCAGACTAATATGTGTGAAATCGACAGAAACATGTTGAAATATAAAACATAGGCAGGTATGCAACCTTTCAATGCTAAATAAATATAAATGTATGACATTATTATGCCCTATAATATAAAACACAGTACAATATAAAAGTAATATAAATGTTTACACTGTAACATGATGAATATTAGAATGTTTAGATCAAATGATGTGTTCTGGCAAACACTGTTACAAAAACCAAAAACTGACATAAAAGCCAAGAGAACTGCCCAACTAAATGAGACACTGATCACCATAGTGGTGACCTGCTATTTCCAATAAACATCTAAACCTGTTAATTCTCAAAAAGAACTGGAGATGAATGACAGAAATAAAGTCAGTCTGTTTTGTAATGAGATATTTATTGTCTTTTCAGTTGATTTCATCTAAGGTGGCTGAAGTCAGTTGTAGTTCTTGTGTTTATCTTTCCTTCAGTGATTCTGTTTGTTATCATCACGTGTCTTCGATAATCGAACAATCATCACTTAATTAATCACTTAAGTATCTAATTAACTCTAACACTGCTTTATCACCCTGCTGGTGGTTGCCATATGAACACAGAGGGGTGTTAATTTAACACCGGGGAATTTACTGTGTTGTGCAAGTTGCTAAGGCATGTCCGCACACCTCCTGCATTTTGTTTGGTCACACCACAAAGTGTCACTATGTCCTCAAAGCTTCATCTTTGCCACTCTGAGCTCGACTGCTTTAAAAATACACCCGCTCATTAGCATATAGAAAAAGAAATGTATAAATAAATAAATGTGAAAATAAATAAGTGTATAAATATATAAATAAATAAGGAACTAACTAACTAACTAAATAAATAAATAAATAAATTAGGATATAGATAGAAGTGGAAATACATGTAGAAATAAATGAATAAATAAATGTGGGAACAATACAATTATACATAAATAAGGAAACAATTACACACTTAAAAATTAAAATATACATTTTCTACATTTATTTATATATTCATTTTTTTATTAATTTATTTGACTTTTTTTAAATATACATTTCTTTTTACATTTATTCATATATTTATTTATTCTTTTATTACTTCGGCAGCTTTGGCATTCCATTATGAACCGCCAAAATGCAGATTCAACTCAATAAGCAAATGAGAATGATTGGGTTATTACTGCTATTTATTTTTACATATTAACTATTTAAAATTGAATGACTATTTAAAAACGAACTGTTTAAATATAATATTATTTATTTATTTTACAGTTGAAAATATAATTTATTTTAATGTTTAGTAATATATTTCAGACGCTATAGGGAGTCAGGCCTCCTCACAAACTACACCCACTGATCATGTTTGTATTTCAGCACAAGATCACCTGCTGATGAAGATGTTGATGATGATGATGATGATGTAGTTTCTGGAAAGTCTGTATATAAAACAATGAAACAATGCATTTCTAAATGATTTTTGACACACTTTTCTCATGATACAGACACTTGTTACTGATGTCATTCATACATTCACTACCCATAATTCATGTTTGCTGATACACAGACATTTAGAAAACAGAATCATAAACTGTTTATTTGAGTTTCTGGAACTTAAGCCTGTGATTTATCACTGAATAATACAGTACAGCAGTGTTACTGGATGAAGAAGCACTAAAACCTGCTCTTCTACTGTATCCAGATGACCACACTTGTACTACAGTTAAAAACTGCTGTAATACTGTGTCCAAATTACCACAATAATACTGCAACACCAAACACTGTAGTAATACGAGATTAACACAGACAACTACACACTAAATGCTTTCAACAGATCTCCAGGTCCTGCATTAGAATGAAAAAAAACACACACACCCGGAGCAGATTGGTTAGGTGCCTTGCCCGTACTAAGACTTAAACCCTCAACCTTCGGATTACATGTCCGACTCTTTTTAACTGCAGTTTGTTTTAAACAAACTCTTCCTTCACTTCCTTCCTTTTTAATTGCAGTTTGTTTTAAACAAACTCTTCCTTCACTTCCTTCCTTTTTAACTGCAGTTTGTGTTTCTGCTTTATTAATCAGAAAGAACATCTAATTCATCTGGAATAAAAGCTTCAAACCTCATTTTAAGCAACATGATAAGATGAACAGCATGTAATGGAAAATCACCTGTACCTGTAACATGGATCAGGACTCGTGTGATGAAGCTCTTGTGTCCTTGATCAGACTGAACTCCACACCAGTATTCTGAATGTTGTTCAGTCACATGACTGATGCTTCCCGTCAGGAGCTGCTCTTCTCTGTCATCATACAGCTGGATCTTTCCCTCAGGACTCCATCTTCTGCTCTCCTTCACAGACGTCTCTTCAGCACAGAGATCAGCTCCAGATCTCCAGCAGAGAAACTTCACATCACTAATGTGGGATTGTGGGTATTTGCAGCTGATGTTCACAGATCCTCCTGCAGCAGCTGATAGACTGATGCTCTTCTCACAACAATCATCTGTTTCAGATCCAAATCAAGTGCAGCAATGTTACAATGACCAGATATATTCATGGATTCTGTCAAATAATGCAGAAATGAATGAAAGCGTCTCACCGTCTCTGATGATCAGATTAAACTCAGAGAAGAAACTGTATTCTTCAGAAACTTTGACTGTAATCTTATATTCTCCAGAGTCGTTCTCATTCAGATCTCTGATAAACACACGTAAGAGACCTGCAGATCTGTCATCCTGAACGGAGAATCGTCTGTCCTGTTCCCATCCTGCTGCTCTGTTAGTGATTATTACAGTAAAACATTGACCTCCAGTTTTACAGAAATATTTCACATGGTTCTTGTGTTTCATCTCATATTTGTAGTTTATAATGATGTTTCCTCCTGAATATCCTCTCACACTCCTGATTGGTTGATCTGTTGAACACAAACTCAGATCATTTGTCATTTCTTTCTCAATATAAACACATATCTTCTCACTTTACTGCAACATTTATGAATAAAGTCAAGATTATGAGTGTAAATCTTACATCAGGAGATAAAAAGGTCATTGATAGCGTCTGTTATGAGTTTCACGTGTGAACGGCAGTAATTAGAGTCAGTGTTGAGTATCGTGATGTTGTGGAGATCATCATGGGTTTGAGACTCTCAGTTACTCACCTCTTATAACATTCAGATTCACTTCAGTATATAAATCTTTTCTAACTCTTTCAGTTCCACACTGGTATGTCCCAGAATCCTGTTCACTCAGATCTCTGATGGTCACTTTCAAAACTGCTGATCTTGTGTCGTCATACAGAGAGAATCTTTCATAATAACCCCATTTATCTTTAATATCAGTCCAGATTTGGTTTATGCAGTTTGGCCACCGTCCTTTACAAAAATACTTTGCATTTGCTGTATATCCTTTATCATATTTGCATGTGATCGTGACTCCTCCTCCTGAATATCCCGTCACACTGATGGAGCTCACGACTCCTACAACAAACCAGCATTAAAAAAACAGTAATATATTCATAAGACTGAACAGAAATGAGCTTTCAAATATCTTTGAAGATTTTCAAAGTCAGATGAACATCATGATCTGAAGTGAAAGACTCTCCTCATCAAATCTGTGCTGTTTTTAGTGATTTACTCTGAGTTCAGATTCTTACCAGGAATCATCATCAGAGTGAAAGTCAAGATGATCTTCATTCTTCTCTCTTATTAAATGATCTTCTCTGTTGTCAGTAGATTCAGTTCTTCTGAAGCTCTCGATGTGTGTTCAGATGAGTTTTGAGTGTTTCTTTCCTGGTTACATGTTTAACATGAAGTGCTGAATGTGACGCCCACTTCCTCTGAGAGAGAGAGAGAGAGAGAGAGAGAATTTTAATTTTAAGTTAATCTTTATTATTACAACAGATTTACTATTATTACAAAAAAATTACAAATGATTTTACATAAACAAAAAACTAAAACAATTAAAAACAACAACAAAAAAACATTAAAACCAATTCATTGTCATACAGTGTGCATAATTCTTCATTTAATCCCCATAATTCTATAAGAACTTTGGCAGATATTCCACCAACTTGTAGTATGCATACTCCACCCTCATTCGAGAAGCTACAAAACCTAAAAAAATAGGCACAACGCTTGTTGCCCCTTGAGTCTGCTTTGTCTTCTAAATGACCAATTTTGCAGTGCCAGATGAAAAAATCATTAAAACCGACACCTTTTTCTTTTGAACTGAATACTGTGGCCCAAAAATGAACAACTGAAAAGAAAATTCTTCACCCAGAGACAAGAACCAATTACTTAATAAATTAAAAAAGATTACCCTATCATGAACACTGTACAAAAAGATGAAAAACTGAATCTGCCTTAAGAACAAAAAGGACATCCCACCCCAACACAAAGATAGCTTTCAATACTTTCTAACTGCAGTTAAGTGCTTCGGAAGCACTTATTTTCGCTCAAAAGATCAACCCTCACAGTCTTCTGAAGAAGTGTAACTGACTTTACAAATTTATCTACATCAGGAAAAAATTCCTAAAAATCAACCTGCTTTCCAAAAGTATTATCTAGAAAGTGATCAATTTCCTCTAAAGCATACAAGGAGAGATCCTTCTGAGGATCTTGAGAGTTCTCTTGAGAGTCCATGTGCTGCACAGAAGCAGATTCATCTGTCAAAGCATCCTCTGGTCAACTCTTCTCTAACCCACACTGATCAGCACTAGTACTTGGCAACACATTCTCATCACATTCATTGTCCTGTTCAACCACTAAATGCTCTTTACCTTTATCAGCATGATCAGTCTCCTCCTGACCTGTACAGAAGTAGCCTGAGCATCAGCCTCTATCCCTGGGCAAACATCACAGCACTGCAAATTCACAGTAGTCACATGAATCATATATGATCCTCCTTCATGTTTTATTTGAAAGGAGACTGTAACCAATTTAGCACATGTACGTCTGCAAGATGTCTGTTAAAGATCACTTCATCTGGAAAGCATCTGCTGTGTACAAACAGCTGATAGACGTCTTTGAGATGTCCATTTTACATACATTCTAAGTCATAAACATCTTAAAGACAAATTCAAAACGTCTATTTGACATCTGACAGGAACGTCCTATTGCAGATGAGCAAACACTCTAAAAAAAACGTCTTCCAGTGTAAACACGTACATCAAATAGACGTCTCTGAGATGTACGTGTGCTATCAGGGAAGTGTACGATCTGGTGATTTTAAAAACACGTAAACCTGTCTCCTAAAAGACATAACATGCTTCAATGCCGGGTTTTAACACACCAGAGAAATCGCTCTGAACGGACTCGCAATCTTGTCAAAGCGCAGTAATTCATGCTCTAATACGTCATCAGAGAGGGCGGCACATTTGAAATCAATACCTTACTACTTGTAAATGTAGCCCTGTGTCAGTCACTTGATTAACAACATGTTATTCATTCTGGAAGCAGAGGAAATATTCTCATGGCCTTCATTCTCTCCTACCGGAACTAGAACATCTTCCACAATCACTCTGTTCTCCGGCACACACCTAAAGCCACTGCACAGAGACATGGATGGTGTCTCTGTGTGGAACCCCATCCTCCTATCCTCCTATCCTCTTACACAACTCCCACTTTTCTCACAAAAATTTTATCAATACCAAACCATGCAAAAGAAAAAGAAAGAGAGAGAAAGAGAGAGAGATAGAAAAAAAAAAAAAACATTCAGCTTCACTCTTGCTCAACACTGCTCTCACCCACAACCTCCCAGCATGCATGTGTGTATTAATAAAGAGGGAAGTCAAACTATTTCCTCACACAGGCTTCACATGAACACACAGACGCAGAACAAACGTGTGCAGATAAAACTCATTATAAAAGTGTTATTTTACAAAGATTTTCACAGATTAATTCTATTATTTAAAAGGCTTAGTTTTATGTTTTTCCAGAACTGTAACATTTAATGTTTTAAACTGATTTAAGATTTAAATGAAGTTTTTTTTTCAGTGTACCACATTCATTTTAAAGAGACTGATGTTGAAAACAGCAGCGGTTCCCATAGTAACTGTATAAACAGTGCAGACTGATTAATTTAGCTCTTAAATTATGTCATCACCTTTAGCTGTGCATTGATACATCAGTTATAGATTTATTGTATTTCTAGATTTACTGATTTATATATGATCTTTTTCCCCAGTGTGATCTTTAATAATTGTATCTAGTATGAGATAAAATGCCTTTGGCTAAATTTACTTATTGCCTATTGCAGTGAAAAGAAAGAAAGAAATAAAGAAAGAAAGAAAGAAAGCATTACAAAAACACTAATATATTCATAAGACTGAACAGAAATGAACTTTCAAATCAATCTTTGAAGATTTTCAAAGTCACTAGAACAACATGAACCTCATCAAATCTGTGCTGTTTTTAGTGATTTACTCTGAGTTCAGATTCTTACCAGGAATCATCAGCAGAGTGAAAGTCAAGATGATCTTCATTTTTCTCTCTTATTAAATGATCTTCTCTGTTGTCAGTAGATTCAGTTCTTCTGAAGCTCTCGATGTGTGTTCAGATGAGTTTTGAGTGTTTCTTTCCTGGTTACATGTTTAACATGAAGTGCTGAATGTGACGCCCACTTCCTCTGAGAGAGAGAGAGAGAGAGATTAATAAAGAGGGAAGTGAGACAGTGACATCTGATGAACACAAATGCAAACAGTAGTGATTCACATGGTCACCTTATAGATGACCATTTCTAACTGATTAATACGGTAAACATTTACATTTTGATAATCATCTAAACGTTAAAATGGAAACTAATTTAAGACTAATCAAGATCATTTACACACTTGTTTACTTATTAGAATATTATGTCAAACACAATATCATTAAATATAAGTGAAATGACTGAATTTGCATTCATAAAATGTCTCGGGTTACTTATAACCCTGAATCGGGAACGAGATGCTGCGTTGAGATGCATTGGGATCACCTCTGCATGATTACGTCTTGAAGCACTTGTGAAATCGAACCAATGGCGTGAAGGAACGTCGGAGGCGGGTGACGTCACGGACCAGGAAACTATACCGAGAACAAAGAACGCCAGCTTCTGATTGGCTGAAGCAAGACGCTCACAGGCATGCAGGGAGTATGGCAAGGCGACGCAGCATCTCATTCCCTATTCAAGGAACCAGGGTTACAGACATAACCCGAAGCGTTCCCTTTCATGGGAACATCGACGCTGAGTCAAGACGCATTGGGATCCCTATCCCAACTACGCCATAATACTTAGTGCCTGTCTGTTTTCCCAAGATGAGAGCACAGCAGACCAAGTCGAGGTTATAAAACCTGATGAACGTATGCTGAGAGGACCACCCAGCCACATCACATATCTCATGGAGGGGGACCCCCCCAGATTAAAGCCTTTGAAGCAGCCATACCCCTGGTAGAATGGGACCAGACAGCCAAAGGAGAAGGCTGTCCGGAAGACTCACAAGCAAGTGAGATAGCCTCAACCACCCACTTGCTCATTCTCTGCTTAGACGAAGGGCCTCCTTTCTTAGGAGACCCGTAACAGACGAACAGTTGTTCAGATTTACACCACAGGGCAGCTCTGTGGACATAAGTGTCTAGCGTCCTGACTGGGCAAAGCGGATAAAGTCTTTCCTGATCCGGACTGGAAAATGGAGGACTACAAAAGGCCTGCAATACAATCGGCCCTGGGATGTTGGTGGGGCCCTTCGGTACATAACCAGGTCTGGGATGAAGAAAAGCCTTGACCATACCAGGAGCAAATTCCAAACATGAGGGAGCAACCGAAAGTGCTTGAAGATCTCCAATTCTTTTGAGAGATGAAATAGCCAACAGGAAAAAAAAAGTTTTTAGAGTGAGGAATTTCTCAGAAACCTCCTCTAACGGTTCAAAGGGAGCGGAAGCTAACCCTTCCCACACAATAGCCAAGTCCCAGGCCGGAGTTCATGTACGAAGCGAAGGCCTCAGCCTCAGAGTAACATGAAGAAAGCGTATGACCAGGAGGTTTCTTCCCACAAACTGCTGCTTGCTCGCCATTTATAGTATATATATATATATATATCAGTGCAGTGGTGTTCTGAAATGAGGAGGCACATTTTTTCTTTATTTATGAATCGATGTAAATTCATGCATTACTCTTAACGTTGACACATCTTCCTTGTTAAATGAACATTACATCAAAAAAAGAAAAAAAGAAACCAAATACAATTCTGTTTTGTAATTTTACATTAACAGTGTAATGTACTATTTATCAAACAATCTCAATCTCATCAAGTTAGTGTTTTAAGCATTTCTACATTCATTCCAGAATAATAACTAAAGGCAATAATAATTTAAACAATATATTTTGTGTATTGATGTTTTTCTTTTTGATTGTCATCTTAGGCTATTTTGCATCATCAGTCATCCTCCGTAAACACCGTCTGTCACAGACACAAATTGTATTTTTAATTTCACCAAGCTGATTGCACTAAAAAAAACAAAAAAATGCAGTCATCGTGCTTTCAGTCCATTTCAAGTTTGATTTTTACGTGACATAAAGCGGTGATATCTAACTGGGTGATCAGTTTACTTACTTTTCAATTAGTCTTCCCATTGACTCCATCATTTGTTCAGTCAAACTGACGCATGGAACGCACACGTCAACAAGAGGCGGGATTTATCGCACACACCAATCATATCCAATCATAACCAATTACATCCAATCATAGCGCAATGGAGGCACTGCCTCCTCTCACGTGACTTTCCCCCATTTGTTCTCAATTACCCCCCACAAAACCCACCGCACGCTATAGGGGTCTAATGGTTTTCTATGAGAGCAAAGGGAGTAATGACTCCTGCTGTAACTGTACCTGCGGGTGTCGCTGTTGGGCAGTGTTACTTAAGAAATACACGTGACTTGCGCTCTTTTTAACGTCATAATTTGTAATATTTTTGTTGTTTTATATGTAATATGGATCATTTTCTCATCCTATTTTTTTTGAGGAGGCATTGCCTCCTCGGAGGAAACGCCCATGATATATATATATATATATATATATATATTTATATATATTTGTTGGTGTTACGAGATACTCCTGTCCTCAGACGAAGAGATCGTTTTCTGTATATATAACTGACAGACAACACCAAATAAGACACACAATAACACAGAGCGCTTGCTGTATACACAGAAGCTGGCGTTCTTTGTTCTTGGAATGCTTTATAGTTTCCTGGTCCGTGACGTCACCCGCCTCCGACGTTCCTTCACACCATTGGTTCGATTTCACAAGTGCTTCAAGACATAATCATGCAGAGGTGATCCCAATGCATTTCGATGCAGCGTCGATGTTCCCATGAAAGGGAACTCACCATCTCACCATCATTTTTCCAGCATATCTTTGTTTGAATGACTCTTTTACTGCTTCAGTGAATCTGGTCTCCACAGGGACACACATGAAACACATCAGACTAAACCTGCTGGAAACCACAAACCACAAAAGAGTGACACAAAACTGAAACTGAAGTGTGGAAGTCTGGAGGACTGAAGCAGCTCCCTCTAGTGATCAGATGATGTTCAGAACCATGGAGAGCAACTGATCACATGACTGAGATTCATTGCCACACACATTCACAGTCTGTCCTGAAGATCTCCTGTTCTCATAGACATGAAAATACACAAACATCTTATAACACTGAATAACGGTCCACTTTATTGTTGTGATGAACAATTATCTTTAGTTATACACAAATACACACATTTTAAGTATATTAAGCAAGTTACATCGCATGAGCAGGAACAATAGTTACTGAGTAAATAACAAATGGGTGAGATCTAACATATATCTGCTGTAATCACTGAACCATAACTGCATATAATGACTCTGATCCTGATCAACACTGAAGATGAACATCATCAGGACCGTCTGTGTCATTCAGTACAGGATGATGGAGTGTGAACTTCTGCACTGTTGAATGTTAGCGTAAACTGCATTAGTATCAGAGGGGGTTGTGGGTAATTGTGGAGTAGCATAAATAGTTCTAGTATCAGAGGGGGTTGTGGGTAATTGTGGAGTAGCATAAATAGTTCTAGTTTCAGAGGAGTTTATGGGTAATTGGGCAGTATCATAAACAGTGTTGCAAGAATCAGAGGGTTTTATGGGTAACTGGGTGGTTTTGCAGTCAGTGTGAAGTCTGGTGTCTTTAATCTCCTCATACAGAGTTTGATGAACCTGAGAATGAGAAATTATTCACAGCTTTTGATGAAGCTCATTCATTCAAACACAATCTTATCAACAATGTGACTTTACAAACCGCTTCACTGTTTTCTGTTCCAGGTTCAGATATTTCAGAGGCTGAATCAGGGTCTGTAAAAAATAAATATACTACATTAAATATAGTAATAATGATAATAATAATTGACATTTAATAATAGTATATAATGTTTCAGTGACACTCAAGATATCAGAGTTGCACGTGTTTCTCAGTGCACTGACTAGTTGTGACCAGCAGGGGGAAGCAACATCTTTCTATTCACTCATTTCACAGACAACAATGTAAATCACTGACAAACTGCAAACATTATCAGAGGCTGATCTCCATCTTGGCGGACCCACAGCTGATCTTGGCATTCTAAAGCCAGCGCCTTAAATCTGTCAGCGCTGCCTATTTCTGAGGCTGTGCCGTTATCCTCAGTGCTGCATGTTATACCCTTGGCCATTTGTGTTTGGACCACATGCTGCTCTTCAGCCCATGAATCTGCTCCAGAGGCCACTCCTGCCCCAGAGTTTCCTGTCTTCCCTGGTGCGACTACGGAGGTTGTCCCTGAGGTTCCTGTCTGCCCTGACATGACCGCAGTTGTTTCTGAACTGCCTGTCTGCTTTTATTTAACCATGAAGGTCACTCCTGAACATCCTCCTATTCTCCTGGATCACTCTTGAACTCCCTGCTAGCCCTGCTTTGGCCAAGGAGGCAGATTTTAAATACCCCACCTGTCTCTGTTTGGCTTTTGGGGCCAACCTATCCGAGCTCTCTGTTAAAGTTCAGCCAGCCTCGCCAGATCCACAGTGGTGGGCTCTATACCTTTCTGCACAGCTGTGATGCTCTTCTGGTCCACTGTGGAGGTCTTCGGACCCATCTATGCTGTTCTGGTGGTCTTCTGGTCTGCCGTGGAGGTCTTCGGACCCATCTATGCTGTTGTGGTGGTCTTCTGGTCTGCCGTGGAGGTCTTCAGACCCATCTATGCTGTTGTGGTGGTCTTCTGGTCTGCCGTGGAGGTCTTCGGACCCATCTATACTGTTGTGGTGGTCTTCTGGTCTGCCGAGGAGGTCTTCAGACCCGTCTACGCCACTGTTGTGGTCTTCTGGTCTGCCGTGGAGGTCTTCAGACCCATCTACGCCACTGTTGTGGTCTTCTGGTCTGCCGTGGAGGTCTTCAGACCTATCTATGCTGTTGTGGTGGTCTTCTAGTCCGCCGTGGAGGTCTTCAGACCCGTCTACGCCACTGTTGTGGTCTTCTAGTCCGCCGTGGAGGTCTTCAGACCCGTCTACGCCACTGTTGTGGTCTTCTGGTCTGCCGTGGAGGTCTTCAGACCCATCTATGCTGTTGTGATGGTCTTCTGCTCCACCATGGGGATCTTCAGTCCCGTCAGCGCCACCTTGGTCGCCTTTCTAGCCTGTGTCCCGTCGCCCCAGCCACCTGCTCAGCCTGCTCTGTCCTGGCTTCCCAATCTGCCTCAGTCTGCAGTCCTTCTCCAACAACATGGGCCAGGCCCTCTATCCCTCCCACTGTTCCACATCCTCTCCTCCTCCCTAATGGTCTCATTTATCAGTTTTGCCTGGATGTTTCTAACACAAATGTTCTAACATAAATTCTTGGTTATATGAACATTCCATTTTATCTTTCTTTAAACCATTTGGAAATGTTACTTCTGAATGTTCTCCGAACATTCTGAAACAAGTAGTAACTTTTTTAAAATGTTAGTTGAATGTCCTAAATAAAGCATTTCAGAAAAAGCTCCATGAAGGATGAATAAATAGCAATTTTGTTCCAACATTTTAAGAAAATAATTAAAAACCAGATAACTTTGAACAAATGTTCTATTAACGTTACTGGAGGAACGTTTGTTCAGAACTTTGCGAGAACCTTGTCAGAATGTTCGCAGACGTTCTAAGAACAACATTAGCTATTTTACCTCGAGTCTGACGCTTGTAAAGAGTCACTGTGCATGGTACGAATCCAGTGATGAGCAGAAGCAGAATCACAGAAACACCAATGATCAGAGACGAACCTGAGAAAAGAGATGAAAACAATGAGAATGTGACTCTCTCTAATGTCTGCAGGCAAATGTATTGAAATGAATGAACTGTTCATCACCAGAATACCATTCGAGATAGATGGAGGAGCTGATGTGAAACCACCAGATGTTGATGATGGCTGGGAATTTAGTGAAACAAGTGTAGTTTGGATTGATGATGATGGTGATGATGAAGTTGACAAGGATGGTGGAAGTGTGTTTTGTTCTTAAAACAGAAAAAGGCATGGCTGTGACAAACAATGTAAACCATCAACCTTGATTTTTATAAAACCTTCAGTTTATTGAGAACTCATTTTGATACAGAGGATTATATGAGACTGAAAATTAATATACATCTGCATTTCTCACCTGTTATAATGGGATAAAAATCGATTTCTTTAGGAATATCAACTGCACAATAGTAAGCTTAAAACAAGGAAATATATCTGCCAGCGGGGTAAGACAAAAAATAAACTTCACTTGGAATGAAAACTATTTTTACAAATGAATATTAAATTGCCAAAAATATGACAGCATTGCTGATGGTCAAGTTCATCTGCATTTCTCACCTGTTATAATGTTCAGATTCACATCAGTGTAGAAATCTATTTCTTTAGGAATATCAACTGCACAGTAGTACGTGTCAGAATCCAGTTCAGTCAGATCTCTGATGGTCACAGTGAAAACTGCTGATCTTGTGTCGTCATACAGAGAGAATCTTCCAGCATCAAACCATTTATCTTCAATATCAGTCTTGATGAGGTCAGAACATACTGGCCACTGTCTTTTACAAAAATACTTTGCATTTCTTCTATATCCTTTATCATACATGCATTTGATCGTGACTTCAGACCCTGAATATCCCGTCACACTGATGGAGCTCACGACACCTACAACAAACCAGCATCAAATACACTTTAATACATTTACTAAGAGGCTTAAGCATTCAAACTGCTTTCAAAAGTTTCCTCAGATTCTTACCAGGAATCATGAGCAGAGTAAAAGTCAAGATGATCTTCATTCTTCTCTCTTATTAAATGATCCTCTCTTGTAACAGTAGATTCAGTTCTTCTAAAGCTCTCTGTGTGGTTCAGTGTTTCCTGGTAGTGTTTTCGTCATGAATGTGATGAGATGCAGATTTCCTCTTCCTTTGTCTTCTGCTGCTGTGCGGTATGTGACACAGGTACAACTTAAACTGAAACAGAGAGAGAGATCATGGAAAAAATGCATCATCATCATAAAAACAAACTAGAAGAAAGTATAACAAAACGTCTGATACATAAAGAGTTTAGCTGATGAAGATGAGCATATTTATCACACTGTGAGAGTGTAATCATTAGTCATGAGTTCCTCTTTATTACACTCCCAAGTTTTGAATGAAAAAATATATATAATATAATAATATGAAGTAGTAAGTGAACACACTTCTCACTCTTTCACTTTACTTCCCATCTCTCATGTTCAAAGAATACATACAAATGAAGAAACACCAGCAATTTATCAAGAGCCAATAACAGCTAAAGCAGAAGTAAAACTGTCGAACAAGGTTGGAATATTTGCAATACTAATTATGCAAAATATATTGAGCTGTATATCTGAAATCCATATAAGACAAGCCAATGCCTGTATTTTTCTAATAAATATACAAATACATAAATAACAACTGCAACACGTATACTAAAAAAATAAATAAATAAAAATAAAGCTGAAGAGCGTCCTGTGGTAACTCCAATGACTGACAGTCTACATCTGTTCCAAAATAAAGCAGATAAGGACATGATTCATCATTAAAATTCTGATATATCCGAAGTTTCTTCTTAAAATCAGGGATTGTTTCTGTCCCGTCACTGTTGTATTGTGAGTTGAACTTCCCCTCCATGAAGCTGCTCAGAGACACAGTCTGTAAAAACGTCCTAACAGTCACTTTGCAGCGTAGGTTACCTGCACTTGAGTAGATTGTTGGATCAACTGGTTTATTGAGAAGAGTCTGTCTGCATCCTGCAGTACTACAAACCATGGATCTGCAAGTTACACCTACAACAAGTTACACCTCTTGCAAAGAAACAAGCGTGGATGTCATGGACTTTTAGCTATTAGTAAAACAAATTATACAATCAAATGAATACAGCCCTAAACCTGCCCTAACCTTAATGTTACAGACAGAAGGGTCGGAGACAACGGAATACAGGTAGGTGGTGTTTATTGGACAGACAGCAGGTACAGATAGTGATGCAGGTGAGTAAATAGCAGATATAAACTTTGATGGATGATAATGGGAAGGTTGATACTGTCCTTAAAGATCGTGGATGGTAGCGAACTGGAGAGTCGAACGGAGAAGAGACGATGATCGAAGACACACACTGAGACAGGATCACAGGAGGAAACATGCTGGAGTGGAGACTGTGCGTATCAATGGAGTCCTTGAGGTAAGCATAGAGAGATTCCATATGCAAACGAGACCAGACGATGATTGAGGTGAGTGTGAGCCTTTTGTATCTGTGGTGATTGGGGTGATGATTGGAGACAGGTGTGTGTCTTCAGAACTCTGGTGAAGGAGTGCACTGTGATTGGGTGATGGTGGAGCTTGGCGAGTCTGTGACACTTACTCCTTACATAGAATTGAAATTTACTGTGAGATTCATAATCAATACACTTTAAAACAAACAGCATGCATCTGGTGATCTATGTTACAGTTGCAATCAAAATTATTCAACCCCCTTAACCTGCAAGACATTTTGCTGCTGAGAGCAAAATTTTTTTTTCAAGACAATTCATCAAAGGCATCAGTAAACTATTATACAAAGTCTGTTAATACACATTTGAGTGATTCTGAGAATGTAAAGTTGATGAAAAATGAAAATAATCAAACTGGCTCTAAACATACAGATACAAAATTATTCAACCCCCAAAAGTCAAATTTTGTGCAGAATCTTTTACTCTTTATAACCTCCAATAAACGTTGTCTGTAAGTGCTCAGGGGCTTCTTTCACCTTCTCTACTGCAATCTTGATCCATTCCTCACTTGAAATAGCTTCCAGATCACTGATAGTCTTTGGTTTCCATGTTCCCTCTGCTTTCTACAAATTCCACCAAATATTTTCAATGAGATTTCAATCTGAAGACTGTACAGGCCACTCAAGAACATTCTCCTACTGATCCCTGCCAAGCCTAAGTAGATTTGGATGTATACTTTGGGATGTCTGTCCAGTAGAAAGTCCACTGATCATCGAGTTTCAGTCTTTGCACTGAAGGCCAAAATGGCAACAGTGACAGAAGCTTCTGAGCCTTTGATGAATTGTTTTCATAAAATATTGTTCTCAGCAGCAAAATGTCTTGCAGGTTAAGGGGGTTGGATAATTGGAAAGGAAAGTGAAGTAGAAGAAGAGCAGTACTATAGCGACAGCGTGATTTTTTTTTTCCCCCAACCAGTTCAGCGGAAATCCCGCCCTGCAACTAATTTCATTTGCTGAGGTTACAGTGACGGGTTGGTTTAGGGATCAGAGTTTGGTGTAGGCAATCGTTAGTGTGATTGACATCGCCAATGAAAATCCTTAGAACAGGCTCCAGGGTGGGATTTCTGCTGAACTGGTTTGGGGGGAAAAAACACACTGCAGGACATCATCAACAATTCCATAAGGAGGTACTCTGATGACATCCTGGATTGCTGATTCCTTGTAGGGAGAAGAAGTTGAGGTAGAGGGTGTAATCTGTATGATTTGTAATACTGCAGGACACAGTCGGACACACTTGGGTTTATCTGCAGATTGTTGTATCATCTGGTTTATCTGCAGTGGAGTAGATCACTGGATCTTCTGGTTCTTCTGCAGTGGAGTAGATCATTGGATCTTCTGGTGCATCTGCAGTGGAGTAGATCGTCAAATCATCTGGTATTTATGCAGTGGAGTAAATCGTTGAAACTGGTTTATCCACTGTTGAGTAGACTGTTAAATCTGGTTTATCTGCTGTGGAGATCATTGGATCTTCTGGTTCTTTTGCAGTGGAGTAGATCATTGGATCTTCTGGTTCTTCTGCAGTGGAGTAGATCATTGGATCTTCTGGTTCTTCTGCAGTGGAGTTGATCATTGGATCTTCTGGTTCTTCTGCAGTGGAGTTGATCATTGGATCTTCTGGACTTTCTGCTGTTGAGTAGATAGTGGTGTTTTGACTGTTCTTGCACTGAAACTCGCTGATTTCCTGATAATTATGGTCATCCCAGTCAATGTCCTGCAAAATAACTCATGTTATCTTCCAAAGCCATCCACATTTGACCATCTCAACAGTATTTGTTATCACTAGCAGATATATGTTGAGATTTGGATACTAGTGAACAGGAAAAAGACGTCCAGAGTCGGCAGCTCCAAACCAATGAGCTTTTACCAGCACTGACATCACAGCTGGTGTTTTCAAGAGTTCATTTAAGATCAACAACAACATCATAAACATTAACACTCACCTCTGCAGTGATTTCTTCTCTTGTATTTAAAGGCAAAAGCCCAGCAGACACTGTAAAAAATGAGGAAGATTAAAGTTCGTAACACTCAAACAGCAAACATCAGAAGGAGACGTTTGTCTGAAACTTTAGGTAAAACCCACTGACTGATTGTCTCTTTTTGAGGACACAATTCCTCATTTAAACCTTTTTTTTATCTAAAGTTTCTTCATAAACTCAGGGACTGTTTTCATATCACCACTGAGAAAGTTACTGTAAGTAAGTGTGTGTGTGTGTGTGTGTGTGTGTGTTTTGTTTCCGTAGAAAGGTCTAAATCTGACCTTGCTGTGAAAGGCCTGTTTGTGTAACTCCTGGTGGTTTCTTGCTTCTCTTCCTACACCAAACCATCAGCGTCATGAAGAAGATGATCACCATGATGACTAACCCAGCAGTAATGTAGATGACAGACCCTGAATGTGGGGCGTGACCTGTAACACACATTTACTGTCCTTTAAACTGATTGATGCATCACATTCAAATATTCAAGAAATAAGAGTCATAAAGACCGGCAGACAGATAAACTGACCTGTTTGATCTATGTGATTCATGCTGGTGGATTGTGGATTCAGTTCTGTTGTTCTGAAATATGATGATGCATTTGAAACTTCAGTGGTCTTGTTATCTGATGGATGACAGGAAATATAATCTTAAAGTCAGTGACACTGAATTCAATTCAAAATACAGATAAACATCTATTTGTTCAATTGTCTTCTAGCTACACTTATAAATATAATAAAAATAATCACTAACCCTGTTTAACCAGCAACAAAATCTCTGAATAGACATCAGTTAAAGAAAAATCAGTTAAAGTCCTCTCCACAGCACACCAGTATTGTCCTGCATCCTCTGTTCTCAGATCAGTGATGGTGACGGTGAAAACTCTGTTCGTCGTGTCGTCAGTCAGAGAGAATCTCTCGTCTTTAGCTGGAGATCCTGATTCAACCATGATGTTTTTAATTCCAATGATGCACTTGCCTTTACAAAAATACTTTGAATTTGATTCATATCCAGGTTTATATGAGCATCTGATCTCAACTCTCTCTCCTCTGTGTCCTGTAACTGTATCTGGAGCTCCAACAACAACAGCTGAAACACAAATATCATTATATAGAGCTGTTATGTGTGAGCAAGAGACATCAGCAGGCCAGAATAATAACTTACAAATATCATTCATATGAGTCTGATGATCATGTGATAATCAAGAGATCATGTCAAACTGTGTGTAAAAGAGCTCAGAGTCTCAAACTCACCTGTACAGATGCTGGAAAAGAGCAGCAGAACGTCCCACATGATCAACTTTGACAAGCGTTTCTCTTAAATAAAGACCAAACTCTGTGTGACAAACGTTACTGTCGTTCTCTTCTGTAGTGGGCAGCATCAGCAACTAAAATTAACATTTCCTTCCGCTTCCTGTCTGTCTAACCACATCCAGCTCTACAGGACATCATAAAAGAGCACATTTACTCTGACAAACTGAACATGCTTTTCTTTTGAGTTTTAATGCCTTCTAACCTTCACTAGATCTAAAAGTACAAATACAAAGTATACAAATAATATTCCATGTAATCTTTAAATCTTAATGTAATGAGCAAACTGCTGTTCAAAAGAGTTTCATATGAAGTATAAAACATCTCACCACAGCACAGGTCAATATTTCCATGAATGTAAGGATGTGGAGTTTGAAATCTGCTGAAGACTGAACATTCACCTGAGAATGAAGTTATTTATCCAGTAAATGAAGAAGAGTGTAATTGAAGTGAACAAGGCCATACACCACAGTGAAACTAGTGTCTATAAGAGTCCTTCATCAGCTCACTGTCTCTGTGCAGCTGATTTCAGTCAAACTGAGTCGTTTCAGATGGAGATTTGCTACATAACAGTGACATCAGTGTGTTGAATCTCCATGTAGTGTTTTTCATCACCTGTAGAGGGCGAGATGGAGCTCAGCTCTCTGAAATACACTCAGATCAGGGTTGCCAAGTGTGTCGTTTTCACATGGAAATGAGTTACTTTTAATCTTGACAGGGTTGTTATTTTCCCCTCACAGGTTGAATGTTTGATATTGCATAAATTATATTTGACTGGAATGATTTTACCAATTTTATATTCTAGCAATGATAAAACAGTATTAGATGATGAGAACATACAGTGTTTTAATGTAATGCATAACATTGACTGTGAAATATCTATATGAGGTGCAGGAGAGTCATATTTTGAGTTCTGATGTTTGGATCAGGGTCATTGAGTTAGTTTTGACATGAATCACTTCACACAGAGGAAACAGGACTGGAGAGAAGCTAAACATGTTAAAAGAAGAGGAAGTTGACTTTTTTATATGCTTTAACTGTAAAAGAGGTGTAAAATTACATTATTATTTTTTTATTTATTTGTTGTTGGCTGCTTATCTTGTTAGTGGAGCATAATAAACATTATACACTTATAAACTGTTTTGTACATAAAAGTGTGACAAAATATTGATTCATTAAAGCAATGTAGATTTTTACAGATTTTGACAGTCTTTTTATTTACGGTTGATCACTGAATATATCACACCCTCATTGCTTGAGATGTTTTGTGGATGTGTTGCTGTCACGTAGATCAGTTCTGTCCTGCTGTCCTGTGTTGGGTCAGGTGACTTCATATTGGCATAATAATCACAGTCTGTTTCTGTCACCTGATTGGTCGAGTGGGTGTGACCGGGGTTTGAATCAGGCTGCTGATTGGTTACTGTGGCGTAAACAGTAAAGACTTCTGGGAGGTTGCCGAGGTGTGATGCAGACATCTGATTGGATGAGGATGTTACTGCGGCGACGTCACTGTTTGGAATCTCTTCATATGTGCGGTCAGTCTGAAAAACAATCAATAATTTACAAGTTTACATAGATAATACTCTCTATTGATCGATAAACAATCATATTTCTGATCTTCTACAGGTAAAGATTTGAACACTCACCTCTGTATTGTGCTGCACATTTTGCTGAACTAAAGCTGAATGAAAACAGAGAAAGACTAAGTCAATTCATACACTAAAACAGTGCTTATATAATAATAATTACAAACAAACTGTCACCTGTCCCACATTTCCTTTTCCTCTTTTTCAGGATGAGGAACGTTCCAGAACACAGAGTCAGAACCAGCAGAACTGAACCCAGACCGCCAGCAACAGAAGCCAGGTCTGAACGCATCACTAAACACATGATATATAAAAAAACACAATAGGCTACTGTATATATATATACAATACTAATTATGATTGTACTGTTACATGAATAACAACAATCTTATAACTGATATAAATCATTTTCATCATTGTGGTTTAAAACATTTCAATATATTGTCATTATTGTGTAACTGAAGTGAAACTGCACTGGTAAACCTCGACTCTTCAGAAGTACACGCTTCTGTCTGTGATTGATCAAACTAAATTAACCACATCAGTGTGTGTCTCAAATGTTCAAAGCAATTTACATTCACAGGAGTGATCATGTGATCAAAGAGTGAGCCGTTGCATCATGGGTAGTGTAGTTTGTGCTTACTAGTGGTTGGCTGATGGAGTTCAACTGTAGTATTTCCTGTTCTTGCTGTTTCACTTTCAGTTTGATGAGTCACTGACAGAGAGAAACACCAGTGACGTGTGAACGAGCCGCTCATGCATCAAGATCATAAACACATAAATGAACCTCCACATTTACATTTTATGTTCATTGTAAAAACACTTTCTTATCCCAGGCAATTTGTACATTTTTAAGAAAGGAGCAAACGCCTGTGGACTGAATCTTCAGACTTCAAAACAGACATTTTCAACTCAAAGGAATCATGTAACATATTTAAATACATTAAAGTACATTTAAATGTTCAATATTCAAGAAATCAGAGTCATATAGAGCGACAGACAGATGAACTGACCTGATTGTAGATTCAGTTCTGTTGTGCTGAAAGACGACTGTGTTTTTAGAAAAGAGCTGATGGTTGAAACTTCAGTGGTCTTTTTACCTGAAGGGTCACAGGAAAGATCAACTTAAAACACTGACACTGAATTTAATTTAAAAACTTTCATTTAGTCTCTGTTTCAATCACTGTTTCATGTTGTACCAAAGGAAACTCTTTAACCAAAGTGAAATCACTGTAACACACAGCCTGTAATAGCTTATTGCTGTATTTACACTCAACACACTCAAGTCTGAGCAGACAATCAACAGTACAATATGAGTCAACTTACAAGATGACTTAATGACTAACTGTTCACTCACTCTACATCATTTCTGCTACAGATATCAAAATGAGTAACTTACCATGTTTAACTTTCAGCAAAATCTCTGAATAGACATCAGTAAAATGCAAAGTCCTCTTCACAGCACACTAGTATTGTCCTGCATCCTCTGTTCTCAGATCAGTGATGGTGACGGTGAAAACTCTGACCTTTTTGTCGTCAGTCAGAGAGAATCTCTCGTCTTTAGCTGGAGATCCTGATTTAGCAATGATGTTTTTATTTCTAATTGTACACAAAAATACTTTGAATTTGATTCATATCCAGATTTATATGAGCATCTGATCTCAACTCTCTCTCCTCTGTGTCCTGTAACTGTATCTGAAGCTCCAACAACAACAGCTGAAACACAAATATCATTATATAGAGCTGTTATGTGATCATGTCAAACTGTGTGTAAAAGAGCTCAGAGTCTCAAACTCACCTGTACAGATGCTGGAAAAGAGCAGCAGAACGTCCCACATGATGAACTTTGACAAGAGTTTCGCTAAAATAAAAGACCAAATTCAGTGTGACAAACGCTACTGTCGTTCTCTTCTGTAGAGAGTGAACAACTTGTTGCATCAGAAACTGAAATGAACTTTCCTTCCCCCTCTGTCTCTCTAACCACATCAGCTCTACATGACCTCTGTAATGGTTTACCAGTTCACCAAACGTTATTAAAGGGATAGTTCACCCAAAAATGAAAATGTGATGTTTATCTGCTTACCCCCAGGGCATCCAAGATGTAGGTGACTTTGTTTCTTCAGTAGAACACAAATGATTATTTTTAACTCCAACCGCTGCCGTCTGTCAGTCAAATAATGCAAGTCAGCGGGAACTTTGACTATAAGAGTAAATAATACACGACAGACAAATCCAAATTAAACCCTGCGGCTCGTGACGACACATTGATGTCTTAAGACACGAAACGATCGGTTTGTGCGAGAAACCGAACAGTATTTATATTATCTTTTACCTCTAAAACACCACTATGTCCAACTGCATTCAGCATCCGGTTGGTGAGGTCTGAAAACACGCTCTGATGACGGAAGTGATGTCTCGCGCTGTGCTTCAATGAGTGCTAGACATCACTTCCGCTGTCAGAACGCGATCAGACCTCACCAACCGGATGCTGAATGCAATTTAAGTATAATGCATCTTGTTAGTTTATAAATAAAAAAAAATAATGATCAAATTGTCTTCATTCATGTACATTAAGGTGAATGATATCATCACAGCAGGTTAACGTTTCATCGCTCACATCACAAGAACACACGGCGATATGAAAACGACTAATCTATAGGATCTTGTTGGACTTCTGGTTAACATCAGTCACTATATAATCATCATACTTGACCTGTTGTCAGGAAATATGTAAACAAGAACAGCTTTATTGGACATTAGGTTCTATATTAATACTGAAATACAAATTTCACAGGACTAAAATGAATTTGCTGTGGCTTTTCTAAGACATTTGTAGTGATATGTGCGGCATTTCTTGTGGTTTTGCAGTGAAAGTACACCACAGACAGCATTCTCCTTCTAACATTGTTGTTACTTTTCTGACCTCAAGAACCATGGCAGGGCTCCAGACTCTTTGACGGCACCAGTAACGGTAAAATGTGCAACGATTAAGAATAAAAAGCAAGCTCCTCTGAAAATTGCGAAGTCTGCTTGATTTATTTGATAAATTCAGCGATCACAGAATCATAATATTTTTAGATTAATTTTGACCTAATTTGTCTTTTTTTAATTTTTTTATAGGATATTCTTGTACCACACTGATTTAAAAATCAATATAAAAAAGCAAAAGAAAACATTCCATCCATTATTTGTTTTCAACAACATGCAGACTGGGCTTTGTGATGAAACTGACGTGTTCATGAGTTTAATGAAAAGCTATCAAGTCAAAAAATAAAGAAATAAAATACAAAAATAAATTACTAAAAAAATATTAAAACATATATTTGCTTACCTGCATGTCATGTGACCACTAACCGGCATCAGAGAATCGTGAACTTAATTTTATTTTTGATCTAGGGGGTATTTCAAGTAAACATTAGGTCAAAAAACAGGTTCAGCTGACAAAATAAAGTCCCTGCATTGCATGTAAATATGAAACGCTGTAAATTTGTACATTTTAATGTGTTTGAAAGTCAAAAGCCCTCCAAAGACAGTAATATACAGTATGGTTAAATTACTCTCTGAGACATAATTTAAAAAAAAAATTAAATATTATTAATGTTCATCAAGAGTTGAATAGAAATGCAATGTTGAAATGTTTCGAGAACACACAAGTGTTTTCTAAGTGTTTAGTGAGTTTTCCTCAGTTTTCACAGGTGACACAATGTCAATATTTGAGAAAACTGTCATTGTAAAAATTTACCAAATCTGATGTAGAAGAATTAAAACAACACTGAGTTACAGAGTGATCAATCATTCCATACACAATATAAAGGTTTACATTTTTATTATTACTAAATGATACACTGTGTTGTGATTTAACTTTGGCAATAAGGGAACAGAAACATTAAAAATACAGGCTAGCGACCTGAAATATTCAGTGTTTTACAAATGTTGGATGTGTTGCTGTTACGTAGATCAGCTCTGTCCTGTGAAGCGACTTCATATTGGCATAATAATCACAGTCTGGATCTGTCACCTGATTGGTTGAGTGGGTGTGACTGGGATTTGAATCAGGCTGCTGATTGGTTACTGTGAGGTAAACCGTAGAAACTTCCTGGTTGTTGAGGTGTGATGCAGGCGTCTGACTGGATAAAAATGATACTGTTTGTAATCTCTTCATTCCCGCTGGAGAAAACCTCTAGTGAACCTTCAATCTTCAACACAGAAGTAGGTTTCAGCGCCTGCATGAACAGTAAAGACATTCACCTTTAACACACATTTGATCTCAAAGGGAATCATCTACAGTAACATGTATAGAAATGCACAATATACAAGAAAGAAGAATGATACAGAGCGGCAGACAGATGAACTGACCTGCTGAGACGTGATGATCTGTGGGTTTCATATCGGTGGATTGTGGATTCAGATCTGCTGTACTGAAATGTGATGGTGTTTTAGGGAAAGGGCTGATGGTTGAAACCTCAGCGGTCTTTGATTCTGATGGATGACAGGAAAGATCAACTTAAAGTCAGTGACACTGAATTCAGTTTAAAATACATTCATATTAATTTGTTCTGTTGTCTTCTAGCTCCACTTCTAATAAATAGAATCACTTACCATGGTTAACCTTCAACAAAATCTCTGAATAGACATCAGTTAAAGACAAATCGGTAATTAAAGTCCTCTCCACAGCACACTGGTATTGGCCTTCATCCTCTGTTCTCAGATCAGTGATGGTGACGGTGAAAACTCTGTTCGTCGTGTCGTCAGTCAGAGAGAATCTCTCGTCTTTAGCTGGAGATCCTGAATTAACCATGATGTTATTTGACAATAAACAATCCCCTTTACAAAAATACTTTGAATTTGATTCATATCCAGGTTCATATGAGCATCTGATCTCAACTCTCTCTCCTCTGTGTCCTGTAACTGTATCTGGAGCTCCAACAACAACAGCTGAAACACAAATATCATTATATAGAGCTGTTATGTGTGAGCAAGAGACATCAGCAGGCCAGAATAATAACTTACAAATATCATTCATATGAGTCTGATGATCATGTGATAATCAAGAGATCATGTCAAACTGTGTGAAAGAGCTCAGAGTCTCAAACTCACCTGTACAGATGCTGGAAAAGAGCAGCAGAACGTCCCACATGATCAACTTTGACAAGAGTTTCACTAAAATAAAAGACCAAACTCTGTGTGACAAACGTTACTGTCGTTCTCTTCCGTACTGAGTGAACAATGTGGCATCAACAACTGATGTTATAATTTCCTTCCCCTTTTGTATCTCTAACCACATCCAACTCTACTGTGGTGTAAAAATCAGTTTAAACAAGGCAAATCTGATAAATTATTTTCTCTTGATCTTGCTGCGTCTTCTGGAAATAACATTGTTCAAATTTCCTTTAGGATTTCCAATGTGGTTGGATGCGTTGATGACACACATATTCCCATAATCGCACCTTCTGAAATTAAACAGATTACTGTATGGAATGGAAGGACGTCAGATGGAAGGATAGTTTGAGATATTGTTGTGTAAAACATTTTAAATACCACGTCAATATAACATACATACATATATATATATATGTGTATGTATATATATATATATATATATATATATATATTATATATATACACACACTCANCACTCAGCCCCTCCTAATGAAATGATGGATCATCACTTCCTCAATCCCTCTGCAACTGGTTATGAAACTGCTCATGTATTTAATAAAATTTGAGGAATTATAACACTTTCACACATTACCAACCAGATTGATGTTAGAATAATAAGACTGCAATGCTATAAAATACAATTATCCTTTATTATGTTCATAGTTATACACAAACAATACATGCAAATTTAGGATAAGTTTATTGAGCAAATTACATAAATCACTAGTAGGAATTTGTGTTTATTGAGCAAATAACAATCCAAAAACGGTTGATCACTAACATGTATTTGCTGTAATCACCGACTGACGCTCACCATTTTAAAGTCTGAACATCCTTCTACATTCAGACTCTGAGGGGTTTATTGGTAATTCGGTAGAGTTCTTCAACCCTGCTCCTGGGGACCCACTGTCCTGCAAAATTTATTTTCAACCTGCTTCAGCACACCTGCCTGTGATTTTCAAGCAATCCAGAAGAGCTTGATTAGCTGGTTCAGGTGTGTTCGATTAGGGTTGGAGCTAAACTCTGCAGGACAGTGGGTCGCCAGGAGCAGGGTTGGGTAGTACATTAAACCGTTGTGGAATGTGGAATAGTATAAACCATATAAGAAGGATCAGAGGGGTTTGTGGAGAGACTTTGACCTCGAGTCTGACGCTTCTTGCAGCGAGTCACTATGCATGACATGATGATCAAAACTGGACAGACAGACAGACCGAGGATCAAATACGGATCTGAAAAAAACAGAAGATCAAAACATCTTAAACACATCTGAGCTAATATTGCATCTGCAGTTCAATCATGACAACTCTCGGAGTGAATATTTCAACCAGCATTTTATTAGCTTAGAGCATGGAATGTACACAGGCTTGATTTTGGCGGACGAGATCTGTTACGCTGCTGCCGCTGCTGAGCAAATACATAATTGTTCAGCTTAGTCAAAATAACAAGAAAGGTAAGGCTGCTGCAGAATGATAGAAACCCCGTAGCAGATCTCTACAGGTGGCGCTGGGGAGGAGGTGGGATGATAGGAGATCTCATATCGTGCAGCGTGCTGATCGCAGCTAGGATATGATATAAATAAAGCTACGTAAATTAGGAAGTACCCCCAATTGGTTGGTGTCGCAGTACTGAAAGAACCAATCAGTGTGTTAGAGTTTCATTACTGAACTTTAATGTGATTTGTGCACTAAATCGCTTAAAATAATAGTTGTTCTTCCTCAGTATCTTTTTTGTTTGACAACACAAATATATACACATCTGAGCTTGATAACAACACCATTGTCTTCAGTAGAGCTGCTTGCAATTAATTTGACATTGTACTGAATCTGAACCAACACTGACTCTAGCTGAATAATGACACAATTGTCTTTTTCCCAGGTGAAAAACTACACTTCCCTAATGTATTTAAAGTGCTCTATTTTTGTGCACTAATTTTGTACTTAATATACTAAAAATTCTTCTTTAGTACTTCTTAAGATCATCTTAAGAACATCTAAGCGTACTCAACTGGGCTATTTTGAGACAACATGAAATTTGAACTAAATGTGCTTTTAACATACTATCTCTGTATGTATGTAAATATATTTAGTTACCACTTGTAGTACACTATAGGTTCAAATGTACGTATAAGTAGTATCTAAATACATTTTTAAATACAGAGATAGTATATTAAAAGCACATTTAAGTTCATATGTCATGCTGTCTCAAAACAGCACAGTTGAGTACACTTACAAGATGATCTTAAGATTATCTTAAGTAATACGAAAGAAGAATTTTTAGTATATTAAGTTCAAAATTAGAGCACGAAAATAGAGCAGTAACTGATTCAAATCCCAGTCACACCCACTCGACCAATCAGGTGACAGATCCAGACTGTGATTATTAGAGACTGTCCTCCAAAAAAAAAACGACCCTATAGGTCGTTTTTTAAGCACCATATTACGACCTATATTCACGTTTTGAAGTCATGCGCCCTCTAGTGGTCGTAAAAATAATGACAGTGTCGTGTTACGTCTGTCGTCATGAAATGACGTATGACTCTCGTTACCAATCAAAATACGTGTTTATTTAAATGCAACATGTGGATGTTTTACACTATTTCTCCTTTTTCCATTTACCAAAATTAAATTTTATTAATGACTACACCCACCCCACCCCTAAACCTAACCTTAGTGATTAGCACATGTGTTCCCTGGGATCGAACCCACGATCGCATGATCACATGATTGCATATTGTTATTGCAATGCTCTACCAGTTGAGCTACGCGAAACCTAAAACCGTATTGGTTGGAGAACATGTTGGATTATTATGCCAATATGAAGTCGCTTCACAGGACAGAACTGATCTACGTGACAGCAACACATCCACAAAACATTTGTAAAACACTGAATCTCCTATTTCAGATCGCTAGCCTGTAATTTACATTTCTATAATAAGTATATTATAGAAATGTAAAAAATGTTTCACCAGGGTATATAGCCGTTTTACAGAATTTGAATTTGTGTCATATTTGATGAAGTTTGCATCATTGATTCTGTTGCTTTTCTGTTTATTTATGTGAATCTACTATTATATAATCTATTATTACGATCTCTACTGTATAAAGGGCTTTAGAAATACAAAAGGAGACTTGACATTCTTAATTCAAGATTCATTTACTTGACATACAAAATGAAAAATGAAAAATCTTAAAATTAAGTAAGTAAAAAAGAGCAAATATCAGCCAATAGGGTCAGAAAATATAAATTGTGCACAAAATTACCAAAGAAAAAAACAAAAAAAAAAAAAAAACAGCATTTGTGATGGTCAAAATATAGGTTAAATGCATTTCAGTTACTGACCTGTTCCAACTTTCAGCTTCACTTCGGTGTGGAAATCTATCCCATATTTATCGACCGCACAATAGTATGTTCCAGAATCCCATTGACTCAGATTTCTGATGGTCACATAGAAAGCTGCTGATCTTGTGCTGTCATACAGAGAGAATCTTCCAGAATGAACCCATTTATCTTTCTTATCACTTCTGATGAGGTCAGAGCATGTTGCCCACCGACCTTTACAAAAATACTTTATATTCAATGTATACTCTTCATCATATTTGCATGTGATGTTGACTTCACCTCCTGGATATCCCGTCACACTGATGGAGCTCACGACACCTACAACAGATCAAAATAAAATGTATAAACATTTCCCTTATGAGGCTTAAATGAGACCAGCTGATTTCCTCAGATACTTACCAGGAATCATCAGTAGTGTGAAAAATGAGATGATCTTCATTCTTCTCTCTTATTAAATGATCTGTTGAAGCTTTTGGTGTGTTTCAGGTAGTTTCTTGTGTTTTTGTCATGAATGTGATGAGATGCAGACTTGTGTTCTTGTGACCTCTTCTTTTGTCTTCTGCTGCTCTGTCTCAGGTTCAAACTAACAGCTTTAGAAGCAATCAGAACCCAGAACTACTGACTTATAAAGTGTTTTGTTGATGAAGATTTATCTCATACTGTGAGTTATGTGACATGAGTTCCTCTTTATTCCTTGTGGCTTTTGAATGAAAAAACCTTCATTAGTGACATGAAGTAGTAACCAAACACACTTCTCACATTTTCACTTTACTTCCCATCTCTCGTATTCAAAGAAAACACTCAATTTCCACATGGATTAATTCAGTTCTGCAGAAACTGCAGAAAACACACTCATACTTTACAGCATGCATGCTAAAAATCACGCGACCATTAAGCAAGAGTTGAATTAATTACATTTATTCAATAAGAAGACACATTTACCTGAAGATAAATAAAGTATATAGTCATTTGTCCATAAACAGAAGATACATCTATAGTGACTTGAAAAGAGCTGTGAAGATCTTTTGAGTTTATGTCTCTGTGTCCATTTCCTTGTCATGTAATAAATCAAAACACTTCATTGTGTGTCACTCCAGTGTAAGACAACTGCCAAAACATTACTGTTTAATTATACAGAGTTCATTGAGCTACAGTGGGTACGGAAAGTATTCAGACCCCCTTAAATTTTTCACTCTTTGTTATATTGCAGCCATTTGCTAAAATCATTTAAGTTAATTTCTTTCCTCATTAATGTACACACAGCACCCCATATTGACAGAAAAACACAGAATTGTTGACATTTTTGCAGATTTATTGAAAAAGAAAAACTGAAATATCACATGGTCCTAAGTATTCAGACCCTTTGCTGTGACATTCATATATTTAACTCAGGTGCTGTCCATTTCTTCTGATCATCCTTGAGATGGTTCTACACCTTCATTTGAGTCCAGCTGTGTTTGATTATACTGATTGGACTTGATTAGGAAAGCCACACACCTGTCTATATAAGACCTTACAGCTCACAGTGCATGTCAGAGCAAATGAGAATCATGAGGTCAAAGGAACTGCCTGAAGAGCTCAGAGACAGAATTGTGGCAAGGCACAGATCTGGCCAAGGTTACAAAAAAATGTCTGCTGCACTTAAGGTTCCTAAGAGCACAGTGGCCTCCAAAATCCTTAAATGGAAGATGTTTAGGACGACCAGAACCCTTCCTAGAGCTGGCCGTCCGGCCAAACTGAGCTATCGGGGGAGAAGAGCCTTGGTGAGAGAGGTAAAGGAGAACCCAAAGATCACTGTGGCTGAGCTCCAGAGATGCAGTCGGGAGATGGGAGAAAGTTGTAGAAAGTCAGGGATATCCTGGACGAAAACCTTCTCCAGAGTGCTCAGGACCTCAGACTGGGCCGAAGGTTTACCTTCCAACAAGACAATGACCCTAAGCACACAGCTAAAATAACGAAGGAGTGGCTTCACAACAACTCTGTGACTGTTCTTGAATGGCCCAGCCAGAGCCCTGACTTAAACCCAATTGAGCATCTCTGGAGAGACCTAAAAATGGCTGTCCACCAACGTTTACCATCCAACCTGACAGAACTGGAGAGGATCTGCAAGGAGGAATGGCAGAGGATCCCCAAATCCAGGTGTGAAAAACTTGTTGCATCTTTCCCAAAAAGACTCATGGCTGTATTAGATCAAAAGGGTGCTTCTACTAAATACTGAGCAAAGGGTCTGAATACTTAGGACCATGTGATATTTCAGTTTTTCTTTTTTAATTAATCTGCAAAAATGTCAACAATTCTGTGTTTTTCTGTCAATATGGGGTGCTGTGTGTACATTAATGAGGGAAAAAAATGAACGTAAATGATTTTAGCAAATGGCTGCAATAATAACAAAGAGTGAAAAATTTAAGGGGGTATGAATACTTTCCGTACCCACTGTATATCCCTGTAAACCCATATGATAAGATACAACATTGCCTGTATTTCACATAAATAAACAAATAACACATGTAATGTGCATAATATAACATACAACTTAGGTTACTGCTCATTGTGTAACAAACAATATAGTAGTAAAAGAATGAATTTACTAAATGTACAATAAACATACAAAAGCTGAAGAACGTAGATATGAACTGACTGTCTATATCTATTTTACAAAGTCAAGCAGATGAGGACATCATTTAAACCCTGATATATCCAAAATGTCTTCTTAATATCTTGGATTTTTTTTGTCCCATCACTGTTGCATTGTGGGTTCAGTTTCCACTATATTAAGATGATGAGAGGCAGTCGATCTACTGTTGAGTAGATCATTGGATCATATGAACTTTCTGAGGTTTAGAAGATCATTGGATCATCATTACGATCAATCTTAAGTTTAGAAGATCATTATATCATCTGGACTTTCTGAAGTTTAAGATCATTGGATCATCTGGTCAGTATGAAGTTTAGAAGATCATTGGATCATTGGACTTTCTGAAGTTGAGAATATCTTTGGATCATTTGGACTTTCTGCCTTTGAGTAGATTGTTGAAACTGGCTTATCTACTGTTGAGTAGACGATTGAGTCTGATTTATCTGCATTTGAGTAGATTGTGAAATCATCTGGTTTATCTGCAATGGAGTAGATTGTTGAATCTTCTGGATTATCTGCAGTGTAGTAGATTGTTGGATCATCTGGTTTATGTGGATCATTTGGAGCATCTACAGTGGAGTAGATCATTGGATCTTCTGGTGCATCTGCAGTGGAGTAGATCATTGGATCATCTGGACTTTCTGCTGTAGTGTAGATAGTAGAGATGTCTTTGGTCTTACACTGAAACTCGCTGATTTCCTGATAATTATGGTCATTCCAGTCAATGTCCTGCAAAATAACTCATTTTATCTTCCAAACCCTTCCACATTTGTACACTGCACCATTATTTGTTATCACTAGCAGATATATGTTGAGTTTTGGATGCTGGTGAGCAGAAGAAAGACGTCCAGAGTCGGCAGCTCCAAACCATTGAGCAACAATCATAAAGACCTTCAGGCAGGTGTTTTCAAGAGCTCATAAACATAAGATCATCATCACTCACCTCTGCAGTGTTCTCGGCGGTTGTATTCAAAGGCAAAAGCCCGATGGAGACTGTCAAAACATGGGAATAATTAATATTCAAACATTAAATGTTAGAAAGTGAAGAGAGAAACTTGTGTTAACTGTTTAATCATTTTTTAGGGGATTTTGGTCCTCTAAATAAAGTGAGATAAACCTGTCAAATCCACCTATTTGGGAGAGCCATGATGACCTAATTTGTAAAAACAATAAAAATATAAAACACACTCTCATGGCAATTTGTAACTATTTTACATTTTGGTAAATTGCTAGATCACAAAGACAGGAACATACATTCCCATATGGAAGGCACATTTCAAATAACTGGCTGTGGCATTGTTTTTTTTTGTTTTTTTCAGAGAAACAAGTATGTAAACTTAGCATGTTTCCTAAATATCTGCAAATGTATTATGTAATTTTTATGCTCTAGTAAAATAATAATAACATGTACATACAGCACTTTTAAAAGCCTATGGCATATTCCCATTTAGAATCTCTAAGTAAATGAGTGTGTGTTTGTATGTGATCCATGCTGACCATGCTGGGAAAGTCCTAATTGCGTAACTTTTGGTAAAATCTTGCTCTTTTTATGTTTGCACAACACCGTCAGCGCAATGAGGAAGACGATCACCATGATGACGAAACCAACACAGACGTAGATGACAGACTCTAAATGTGAGATGTGACCTGTAACACACATTTACAGTCTTTAAACTGATATATAGATGCATCACATTCAAATATAGTCATATAGAGCGACAGACAGATGAACTGACCTGATTGTGGATTCCGTTCTGTTGTACTGAAATATGATGATGAAGTTTTTGAAAATGGACTGATTGTTGAAACCTTAGTGGGTTTTTTATCTGATGGATGACAGGAAATATCAACTTAAAGTCAGTGACACTGAATTCAATTTAAAATACATTAATATTAATTTGTTCTGATTTCTTCTAGCTCCACTTCTAATAAAATTAATCACTTACCCTGTTTAACCAGCAACAAAATCTCTGAATAGACATCAGTTAAAGAAAAATCAGTTAAAGTCCTCTTCACAGCACACCAGTATTGTCCTGCATCCTCTGTTCTCAGATCAGTGATGGTGACGGTGAAAACTCTGTTCGTCGTGTCGTCAGTCAGAGAGAATCTCTCGTCTTTAGCTGGAGATCCTGATTCAACCATGATGTTTTTAATTCCAATGATGCATTCGCCTTTACAAAAATACTTTGAATTTGATTCATATCCAGATTCATATGAGCATCTGATCTCAACTCTCTCTCCTGTGTGTCCTGTAACTGTATCTGGAGCTCCTAAAACAACAGCTGAAACACAAATATCATTATATAGAGCTGTTATGTGTGAGCAAGAGACATCAGCAGGCCAGAATAATAACTTACAAATATCATTCATATGAGTCTGATGATCATGTGATAATCAAGAGATCATGTCAAACTGTGTGAAAGAGCTCAGAGTCTCAAACTCACCTGTACAGATGCTGGAAAAGAGCAGCAGAACGTCCCACATGATGAATGACAAGCGTTTCACTAAAATAAAACACCAAACTCTGTGTGACAAACGTTACTGTCGTTCTCACAGTGAACAAGAAGCAGCATCAGCAACTAAAGTGAACATTTCCTTCCCCTTCTGTCTGTCTGGCCACATCAGCTCTAAAGGACATCTGAAAAGAGCACATTTACTCTGACTAACTGAACATGCTTTTATTTTGAGTTTTAATCCCTTCTAACCTTCAACAGTTCATTTTAAATGCTCCTGAACTATCTTTAAATCTTAATGTAATGAGCAAACTGCTGTTCAAAAGAGTTTCATATGAAGTAGCACAGGTCAATATTTCCATGAATGTAAGGATGGTGAGTTTGAAATCTGCTGAAGACTGAACATTCCCCTGAGAATGAAGTTATTTATCCAGTAAATGAAGAAGAGTGTAATTGAAGTGAACAAGGCCATACACCACAGTGAAACTAGTGTCTAAAATAGTCTTTGAGTGAGTTCACCGTCTCTTTGCAGCTGATTTCAGTCGTTTACATGATTTATGAAGCTCTGTGTAGTGCTTTGACATCACCTGTAGAGGGCGAGATGTTATGAAGGTATTTATGGATTAAAACAACTGATCACCTGTGGAATTTGTAGTGTATTAGGGGTTGAAAGACCTCAGATTTTTTCAAGTTGACTCTTACGTGAATAAAGTCAAGTTGACGGTGACTAATCACTGATGATGTAATTCATAAAATCATGAGATGGGAATGCTTTGCAATACGCCACAATTTGCAAGTAGAGGCTAAAGTTTGTGAACAAACTCTGATGCTTGCTTGAGAAGCCTGAACCTCGAGCAGAGACTCAACCTCAGTCTGCCTTGTGCACATCTGTGGCAGATATCAGATATCATAGCAGAGCGGTTACAAAAACATAACAGCTTTTTTTTCCTTTTTTTCCCCTCTTTATTCAACAGGACAGTGGAGATTTGACAGGAAGCGAGTGGGAGAAAGAGAGGGGGATAACAACTTATTTTTACCAATTCAATTGTCTATGGGTTGTTATATTTCTTACAGATTTCTGGTGGTTCTAAATCAGACAAAATACACTGTAAAAAAAAATTCTGTAGTTTTTACAAAATAATTTTGGCAGCTGTGGTTGCCAGAATAATTTTGTAAAAAATACAGAAAAACTGTAAACACATTTACAGAACAATACTGTAAATTTCACAGTAAAAATTTTATGTTCCACATTTATATTTTATGTTCATTGTAAAAACACTTTCTTATCCCAAGCAATTTTTAAGAAAAGAGCAAACGCCTGTGGACTGAATCTTCAGACTTCAGCACAGACATTTTCAACTCAAAGGAATCATGTAACATATTTAAATACATTAAAGTACAATTAAATGTTCAATATTCAAGAAATGAGTCATATAAAACTGTAATTTAAGAAAATTTGAATGTAAACCTATAAATTCAACAATGCACACTACTACTAAAATCTGTTTTGTACCTTTAACATACTGACAACCACCATAATTATGCAGGTGGTAAAAGAGAAAGCCACATGAAGAATCAGAGTTCATCACAAGTAGCTTTTCCACGAGCTGAAGTATATACTAATATATAGAAGGTGCAAAGAGTCATTCACGCAAACGCAAAACACCATCATGGTAACCCACAGCACTTACATAATGCAATAAACATTCATTAAACAACAGAAGATGTAACATAAAACCCAAATGTACATAACTGATAACAAAAACTATTAAGAAACATGATTATTTAAACAAAATACTTTCAAATGTGGAGTGTCACACAGGGAATTGTGGGAATATCAGTTTACAGATTTTGACTTTAAATTATACATTGATTTTGTATTTTTTTACTTATAAGAATTGTAAAATGTACAGCATTTTACTGTGAAAATTGCATAAATGTCTGGTAATACAGTTTTTCCGTGTATATAATACGGTAACGTACTGTTAACCTATTTACAATTTTTTTCCGTAGCATTTTTACAATATTTCACCGTTAAAATCACATTCATTCTTTACAGTGTAGCACAGTAAAGATTACATTTATTTAAATGCATTAGTGAAAAAGTGTGTATGCATTATCTGTGTAGCACCTCTCTAATAATAGTGTGGGATTAAGTTATTGCAAAAATAGAAAGGAAAATATGCTAGAACTAAATTTCAAATGTGCATTTAATATTAGCTGCATCCCAATTCAAAGGCATAAAAATGGAGTTCAAAGATTTCTGTGGCCCCCTTAATAGGACGGTACAAGTATTACAGCAAAAGTACATCTATAGGTTTTGATTGAAATTTATACAAAAACCGTAGCTCCATTACTCTGGGACAGAATCACTTCACACAGCGGCTACAGGAGAGGAGACTTAAAAAGACTTGATTTGCTGTAACTGTAAATAAGGTGTACGAACTACAATTTTTAAAAAAAAATTATATTCATTTATTTTTTGTTGTAAGCAGCTTGTTAAAGCATAATAAAAAAAATAATACAAATTTTATTGATACATTATACACTTTATAAACTGTTTTGTACACAAAAGTATGTCAAACTATTGAATCAGTCTTTTTTATTTATGTTTAATTGTTGAATATATCACACCCTCATTCCTTAAAATGTTTTGTGGTTGTGTTGAGATGTTTTGTGGATGTGTTGCTGTCACGTAGATCAGTTCTGTCCTGCTGTCCTGTGTTGGGTCAGGTGACTTTATATTGGCATAATAATCACAGTCTGGATCTGTCACCTGATTGGTCGAGTGGGTGTGACCGGGGTTTGAATCAGGCCGCCGTTTGGTTACTGTGGCGTAAACAGCAGAGACTTCTGGGAGGTTGTCGAGGTGTGATGCAGGCGTCTGATTGGATGAAGATGTTACTGCGGCGATGTTAGTCTGAAAAACAATCAATAATTTATTAGTTTATATAGATAATAATCTCTGTTTATCGATAAACAATCATTTAACATGTATTTCTGATCTACAGGTGAAGATTTGAACACTCACCTCTGTATTGTGCTGCACATTTTGCTGAACTAAAGCTGAATGAAAACAGAGAAAGACTAAGTCAATTCATACACTAAAACAGTACTTATATAATAATAATTACAAACAAACTGTTACCTGTCCCACATTTCCTTTTCCTCTTTTTCAGGATGAGGAACGTTCCAGAACACAGAGTTAGAACCAGCAGAACCGAACCCAGACCGCCAGCAACAGAAGCCAGGTCTGAACGCAACAAACACAACATTACACAGTAGTGACTCTGATTATACTGTTAAATTAACTATAATCTTATCATTGATATGTCATTTTTATTATTGTAATTTTGCCTCATTGTTTGATGTATTTAGCTTATATAGTAGGCTATGTATAATGGTTTATTATTTTTGGCCTTATAAAGGCAATGATGTAACTGCTACATAAGTATTTTATTTATAATCCAATGAATATAAGATTTGAATATAACATGCTGCTTTGTGACCACCTGAAGAGTTCTCTGGCAACAGAACCATCGCTGATATTGCCTTGATAATACATTATATATATATCATGCACTGAAACACAGTAATAATAAAGTATTGTATTATTGTAATAATATTGTTCAATCGTAGTGAAACCGCACTGGTAAACCTCGACTCTTCAGAAGGAAATACTTCTGTCTAAGGTTAATGTCAAAGCAAGTTAAGGTGTGATTGCCTCCACCACACATCAAACTCATTTCCTCTCAAAGGAGTGATCATGTGATCAAAGAGAGAGCCATTGCATCATGGGTAGTGTAGTTTGTGTGCTTACTAGTGTTTGGCTGATGGAGTTCAACTGTATTTTCTGTTCTTGCTGTTTCACTTTCAGTTTGATGAGACACTGACAGAGAGAAACACCAGTGACGTGTGAACGAGCCGCTCATGCATCAAGATCATAAACACATAAATGAACCTCCACATTTATATTTTATGTTTATTGTAAAAACACTTTCTTATCCCAAGCAATTTTTAAGAAAAGAGCAAACGCCTGTGGACTGAATCTTCAGACTTCAGCACAGACATTTTCAACTCAAAGGAATCATGTAACATACACTAAAAAATGCTTGGTTAAAAACAACCCAAGTTGGGTTGAAAATGGACAAACCCAGCGATTGGGTTGTTTTGACCCAGCAGTTGGGTTAAGTGTTTGCCCAACCTGCTGGGTAGTTTTATTTAACCCAACAATTGTTTACAAATTACTATATGTCTGGCTTAAAATGAACCCAAAATAGGTTGGAAATTAAAAATCAGACTCATAATTACTAGAGGCAACAATAATAATCAACAAGATGAGCATTTATTAATAAGCAATTTAAAATTTGTTTATTGTTTAAATATTATTCAAAAAAAGTATGAATGAATGTTTGTTTATGAAACATATTAATAAATGTTAATTTCCAACATATTTTGGGTTCATTTTAAGCAAGAAATACAGTAATTTTTAAACAATATTTGGGTTAAATAAAACTACCCAGCAGGTTGGGCAAACATTTAACCCAGCCACTGGGTTAAAACAACCCAATCGCTGGGTTTGTCCATTTTCAACCCAACTTGGGTTGTTTTTAACCCAGCATTTTTTAGAGTGTATTTAAATACATTAAAGTACATTTAAATGTTCAATATTCAAGAAATCAGAGTCATATAGAGCGACAGACTGATGAACTGACCTGACTGTAGATTCAGTTCTGTTGTGCTGAAAGACGACTGTGTTTTTAGAAAAGAGCTGGTGGTTGAAACTTCAGTGGTCTTTTTATCTGAAGGGTCACAGGAAAGATCAACTTAAAACACTGACACTGAATTTAACTTAAAAAATACTGAATTCAATTTGATTACATTTAATCTCAGATTTTATCACTCTGTTTTTGTGTTATGCTCATTAAATTAAAGTCACTGTAACACACTACCACTGGTGGATTATTGCTGTATTTCATACTCAACAAACTCTAGTCTAAACAGACATCAACTCAACAGAACAACATGAGTTAACTTACAAGATTAATGACTTGGTCAATCACTCTAGACCTGTTGCCATGCAGTTTATTATTTCTGCTAGTAACAAAATTAATCACTTACCCTCTTTAACAAGCAACATAATCTCTGAATAGACATCAATAGCTAAAGTCCTCTCCACAGCACACCAGTATTGTCCTGCATCCTCTGTTCTCAGATCAGTGATGGTGACGGTGAAAACTCTGTTCTTCTTGTCGTCAGTCAGAGAGAATCTCTCGTCTTTAGCTGGAGATCCTGATTTAATGATGATTTTATTTGACAATAAACAATCCCCTCTACAAAAATACTTTGAATTTGATTCATATCCAGATTCATATGAGCATCTGATCTCAACTCTCTCTCCTCTGTGTCCTGTAACTGTATCTGGAGCTCCAACAACAACAGCTGAAACACAAATATCATTATATAGAGCTGTTATGTGTGAGCAAGAGACATAACTTACAAATATTATTCATATGGGACCGATGATCATGTGAGAAAAAAGGCAAATAAACATGTAAAAGAGCTCAGAGTCTCAAACTCACCTGTACAGATGCTGGAAAAGAGCAGCAGAACGCCCCACATGATGAACTTTGACAAGAGTTTCGCTAAAATAAAAGACCAAATTATGTGTGACAAACGTTACTGTCGTTCTCTTCGGAGTGAAAAACTTGTTGCATCAGAAACTGAAATTATCTTTCCTTCCCCTTCTGTCTCTCTAACCACATCCAGCTCTACATGACATCTGCAATGGTTTACCAGTTCACCAAACGTTATCAAACATAACTTTATTAAGCAGTGTTTGAAGAGAGAGATGAATGAAGGAATGATCCATTTCTTCAGAAGGGGGAAGGAGTATGTGTGACATTTAAGTAGTATGTATAATGTGCTTTATGCAACACTTCAGTCATGTTACTTACTGAATATCATAACTGCATTATATGGCATATATTTGATTAGAAAGTTGTTTTATGTTATGTTATGTTCAGTCTTCAGTCTGGAAGCAAGTGAAGTGAAGTGAAGTGACATGTGGCCAAGTATGGTGACCCATACTCGGAATTTGTGCTCTGCATTTAACCCATCCAAGTGCAGTCACACAGCAGTGAACACACACAGTGAACACACACCCGGAGCAGTGGGCAGCCATTGCTGCGGCGCCCGGGGAGCAGTTGGGGGTACGGTGCCTTGCTCAAGGGTCTCACCTCAGTCGTGGTATTGAGGGTGGGGAGAGCGCTGGACATTCACTCCCCTCACCGACAATCCCTGCCGGACCTGAGACTCGAACCCATGACCTTTGGGTTACAAGTCCGACTCTCTATCCATTAGGCCACGACTGCCCAGCAACTGCATACTCTGGCTACGTCCATAATCAAATACTCTCTTGAGCAGGTACTTATTATGCATTAGTAATTACTTTACAAAAAGGTATTTTCTGTATAGAATGAATGTGTGTAGCATGAATCTAATCTGGATATACTATATTCACCATGATGTCATATCATGTGACTTACCAGTATCGCTTCACCTTCATTCACAAATCCTTTCCTGTGGCCTCATGGGATAGTAAAGTGTCCATGAGATAGGGACATATTTTGACATATAAAGAAAAAAATAAATGGTACACTTAATAGCCATCATACTCTGAGAGTAAGTGAGGAGTTTTGGCACAGCGCCACCTAGTGTTGCTGAATAATGGAACGTTGATATTTTTGCCTATAACTTCTAAAGGGTAAGACTAAAGATCATAAGATTGATCTCTTTACATTCAGTGTGGATTTGAATGATACCCATCTTTCCCATATCGGCCATTCAGAATTTTGTAGTAATATGCTGTATTTTATGAATCCAATAGTATATTATTACAAAACCTGATTTGTGTCATCAGCACCCTATCCCGTAGGAGCTGTGTAGTGTTTTATGCAATATCTTGGCAAGGTTACTGCATTTTGCACTCAAACTTTATATTTCAAATGGTCATGCTCTCATTCTCCCTTGATTCTTTTGTGTATGGCCCCATAATCACTGCTTGCAGCTATATTTCAAATTTTTATTGGCTTTATTGAACTGTGGATGTGGTGTACTAACTACAAAGAATATCCCATTTCATGTTATTTTTACATTTTATTTACATTATTTTTAGTTGTTAGTAACTTTTCTGGTTAGTAATGTTATTCACTTACTGATAACAGTAAAGAAAAGAGTGTCAAAAAATCGATTTAGTAAAGAAATGTAGATTAACAGATTTTATTTTTATCATTCACAATGTCTGTGTATAGTCTTTTATGCATGGTTGATCAGTGAATATATCGGACCCTCATTTGTTGAGATGTTTTGTGAATGTGTTGCTGTCACGTAGATCAGTTCTGTCGTGCTGTCCTGTGTTGGGTCAGGTGACTTTATATTGCCATAATAATCACAGTCTGTATCTGTCACCTGATTGGTCGAGTGGGTGTGACCGGGGTTTAAATCAAGGCTGCTGATTGGTTACTGTGGCGTAAACAGTAAAGACTTCTGGCAGGTTTCCGAGGTGTGATGCAGACATCTGATTGGATGAAGAAGTTACCGCGGCGACGTCACTGTTTGGAATCTCTTCATATGTGCGGTCAGTCTGAAAAACAATCAATAATTTACCAGTTTATATAGATAATACTCTCTATTGATCGATAAACAATAATTTAACATGTATTTCTGAACTTCTAAAGATTTGAACACTCACCTCTGTATTGTGCTGCACATTTTGCTGAAATAAAGCTGAATGAAAACAGAGAAAGACTAAGCCAATTCATACACTAAAACAGTACTTATAAAATAATAATAATTAAAAACAAAGTACTACCTGTCCCACGTTTCCTTTTCCTCTTTTTCAGGATGAGGAACGTTCCAGAACACAGAGTCAGAACCAGCAGAACTGAACCCAGACCGCCAGCAACAGAAGCCAGGTCTGACAGCATCACTAAACACATGATATTTATATAAAACAACTCTGCTGATTCTGATTATACTGTTAAATGAACAGTAAGAATCACATAACTGAAATAAATGATTTTTGTACTCTTAAGAATATTCTAATATTTTGTTGTTATAGTGTAACGGTAGTGAAACTGCAATGGTAAACCTCGACTCTTCAGAAGAAAACACTTCTCTTTACGGTTGACGTCGAACCAAAATGAAACTGATTTGTGCATCATTTTATGTTTACACAGGTGCTAAAATGTGTCTCCACAAATGTTCAAAACAATTCCCTATGAAAAAAGGGTAATCTTATGATCAAAGAGAGGGCAGTTGCATTATGAGTAGTGTAGATTGTGTGCTTACTAGTGTTTGGCTGATGGAGTTCATCTGTAGTATTTCCTATTGTTGTCCATGTCTCACTTTCTGTTTGAGTCATTGACAAAGAGAAACACACCAGTGGCGTGTGAATGAGCCGCTCATGAAATGAAGACATAAACAAGCAAATAACATTGTTTTCCCCATATTATTGCTGCATATAAATTATGAAGTTTTCTGTTAACACTAATTACTGTCATGTACACATTTTTGTAAAGTGTCTGTCAAATGCATGAAAAACCCATGTAAAGTAATGCCGCATTCACGTCACGATTTTTTACTTTTCTTAGAAACTGCAGAAGAAAGTGCTAAAGAAACCACTGGCTGTAAAATGATGTCAAATGCTCGGTTCATCTACATCTGAATGAAGTGCAGAGGAACATCTTAGAGCCTGTTTCCACCTGGTATTTAGATGCATTTTGGCTGCTCGGTTCACAAGTAGACTTTTCAGTTTCAACCACTTCTGTCCTGATTTCTATGAGGGGAGAGTCTATGAGTGGGTAAATGTATGGGCTTTTCAGATCTTTTGATCTATTAATGAAATAAGCTCATGCAACTTATGTATGAATGAGACGGGAGATGACAGAAAAACATATGGAGAGCAGCAGCTTTCATTTCTGCCAGCCGGACGCTGTGAGTGTGTGTTAGAGATTAGGAATGGTGAGAGAACATTGTGCTTGGTACATTTTTCACCTTAAAACCAAACTCGGGTCTTCACCTGACAAAGTTTAAATCCTGTCTGGCTAGAGCTCTTCCCATAATGTTTACACGTGAGGTCAGTAGGTGGAGAGTTTTGGCTGTTCAACCATATTCGACCACATGAGCATCTACACCATGAACACAACCCGGTCGAATGTGTTTTCAACTACCTCTGGAAGTGATTGAAACTGAACAAGCTCAAAACGTTCCAGTTGTCAGAGCAACGAATAATACTAGGTGTAAACAGGGCGTTAATCTCTGACAATCAAAGCCACTGCCATTTAGTTTATTTTTACATGATGTCAAATGAGAGAAGTTGGAGATTTGATGAAATAGAGACTTTCCAAGCTGATGTAAGTTTGAGGAAGACACAAACTGTGCAGTGGGAACTAGCTGGAAACTCGTAATTACAGGAATTTCATCATGATCATGAATGCAGCATTAGATTTGTGTATAGAAGCTTTGATGTCTCTGTATTCAATATAATCAGACTATTGTTATGCATGTGTGTGAAGATGGCTGAGGTTGAAGCTACACTCTAAAAAATGCTGGGTTAAAAACAACCCAAGTTGGGTTGAAAATGGACAAACCCAGCGATTGGGTTGTTTTAACCCAGTGGCTGGGTTAAATGTTTGCCCAACCTGCTGGGTAGTTTTATTTAACCCAAATATTGTTTAAAAATGACTGTATTTCTTGCTTAAAATGAACCCAAAATATGTTGGAAATTAACATTTATTAATATGTTTAATAAACAAACATTTATTAATACTTTTTTTGAATAATATTTAAACAATAAACATTTATTAAATTGCTCATCTTTTTGATAATTATTGTTGCCTTTAGTAATTATGAGTCTGATTTTTAATTTCCAACCTATTTTGGGTTCATTTTAAGCCAGACATATAGTAATTTGTAAACAATTGTTGGGTTAAATAAAACTACCCAGCAGGTTGGGTAAACATTTAACCCAACTGCTGGGTCAAAACAACCCAATCGCTGGGTTTGTCCATTTTCAACCCAACTTGGGTTGTTTTTAACCCAGCATTTTTTAGAGTGTAGTGTTTTATATGAGTACAGGTACCTGTGCTGGAGTGTTCAGTGCTGGTGTGTTCAGTGCTGGAGTGTTCAGTGCTGGTGTTTGTATACGGACGAATGGTGGATGTTGAGATCTGGACAGGTCTTGGCTTCTGTGGAGCTGAGAAACAAGGTCACGTCATTCAAATGACACATAAATATTAATAACAGCATGACACAAAAACATGAATGATAAAGCAGATTGTTGTTTAATAATGAACATCAGGCACCTTTATTTACATTTAGCTGGATTATTTTATATTCTCCCCATCCAGTTCTACAGCCGTACGGTCCAGCATCTTCCATCTTCAGGTCACTGATGGTCACTGTAAATGATCTGGTCTGACGATCATCCTGCAGTGAGAATCTGTCCTTAGACTTTCCTCCATCAGATTGTAGTATAATGACACTCTCTTTGTAAACTCCTTTGTAGAAGTATTTGGTAGACTTCTCATATCCTTCTGGATAAGGACACTTAATAATCACTGGTTCTCCCTCCGTTCCTCTCACTGGAATGTCCACAGACAGTGAACTGATCACTGCACATACACACACACACACTGCTTTACTCATGTACACTGATAAAACACGACATAATAACAGATAATAAACACTTGTATTAGAGATCTTGAGCTCTTACCCGTCAGCAGAAACACAAAAACTGTCAGCGGAAACTTCATTTCTTCATCAGTTCAGTTCAGAGAATCAGTTCAAAACTCTGTTTGTTCGCTGCTCATCTCACGTGTTGAGAGTCAAACTCTACTGTTCACTGACTGTGTGTCTGTGTTTCCATGTGGGGTTAGGTGTGAAAACGCCTCTCAGTTTTGACCAGGAAACTATCTGTGAACTCACAAGCCACAACCCATTTCCTGTCCTCTCTGTTTCCGTTCAGAGTTTGATATGTTTGAGTACTTTCTGTTCCTTTTATATACTACAAGATGACATATCGTAATATTTTAGACCGTTAATTACATCATCTGCTTATGAAAAAAAAACAAAAAATCGTAATGGCTGGACCAATCAGACACACAAATTAATCATTATATATAATGAACAATCCAGAAAACTCACACTCCCAACAAACTACATGTTAGACCATCGCCCGGCAGGCCTTGACCACAGAATGCTGTCTTCACTCTCTGCCCGGGAGAGAGAAATCTCCCAACAGAGTCAGACTGTAATTTCTTCATTCCAACTTGGAAGAAAATTGCAACTTTACCATCACTGAATGGGCAACCTTCAGATCTTCCCTGCATCCTCTGCTTGCAGTTCTACATGAAGTTTATATGTTTAGCAGAAGCATCTGATTCTGTGGCTGTAGTTTCACTTCCTGTTTGGCAAATGTGTGCACATACAGCAGCATATGTTAAACTGAAGCAAAAAGCTTTTGAGTGTTATGTTGAATAAGCTATGAATTATTATTAGAGTCTCCAAAAATATGTGCCAATTTTAAGTCGCTTGCAAGGATTTATCAGAATGTACAACTATTTTTGAATGGTCATGAATGGAGAAAGATGCTCTTTGGCAGTGGATTATTGAAGTTACAAAATCAACCAGCAGGGGTGAACAGATGAAACTAACCAGAAAAACCTTGAATCGAACATCCAAAAAGGAAATGCTATATATACATTAATAACTACCCGGTCACACATACAAAATAATGAAGTAAAATATATGCTTCAAAACAGGATCAAGTCTTAAAAACTGCCAAACAAAACAAGGACTCATGTTCAGTAAGACAATGAAAATTATAAAGATGATGATGATTTCTCCTGGTTCGTAATATGCTTATGAATGTAGTAACACTTAAGAGCCAAAACATTATGAGCAGTCACGGGTGAAGGAATATCATTGATCCTCTCCTAACAAGGCCATAGTAACGTCTGGGTAGATTAGATGGTAATCAAACAATCAGATCTCGTAATCAGTGTGTTGGACGCAGGAGAAATGGGCAGAAATAAAGATCTGAGGAACCTTGACATGGACTTTGATCCACGGTGGCTCCACCTTGATACCTACAGGACTTGAAGGATCTGCTGCTAACGTCTTGTTGTCAGAAACCACAGCACACCTTCAGGGGTCTAGTGGAGTCCATGCCTTGGTGGATCAGCGCTGTTTTGGCAGCACATGGAGGAGCAAAAGCATATTAGGCAGGTGATCATCTCTGGCTCATCGGTGTATATTACAATATAGTATATTATACTAGTTGAAGTGAACTCAGTGGTGTTGAGGAGTTGATGAAGAAGTACTTGAGTCTCATATTATACACTGTAAAAAACTGAGTTAAGTTGTAGAATACTAAGTATGTTCAGCTTGCCAAATTGAATGTTGTTTGAACTTATAAAGTTTAGTTGGAATAACTTTATGAAAGTAAGGTGAACTTACTTTTCAGTACAAACATTCCCTGAAAATTGTTTATTTGTTCACTTAACAACTTTTTGAGGTACTAATTTCCACTGACTTATTTAAGTTTTAATTACTTAGAATATTAAGTGTTTTCAACTTGACAAATTTAGTTATTTAAACTTACAGTTCAATAGTTTTCAATACCAAGTAGTTTTCAATCAAGTTTTCAAAAGTTCATGTTCATATAACCTACACCGCTGCTACATGGACCCTCACCGGCTGAAATGTTAATGGGCAGGAAATTGAGATCTCCGCTGCCACAGGCAAAATCGCAATTCGAGCCGCGGTGGCCGAACAGGCGAGTATTCGGAGAAAAAATTAACAGCTGAAAATAACACAGACACTGAACTTTAACAGGAGACACAGAGCCACTGAGAGGCCTGAGCTGAAACCAGGACAGGCAGCATGGATCTCTAAATCGCAACAACCAGCAACTGTGCTTGGCAAGGCAAATACACCAAGGTCCTACATAGTCCAGGCAGAAAAAGAGGAACTTAGGAGAAACAGAGCCCACCTTCATGCTCAACCAGCACCAGAGGTCTCAGGGTAACAGAGGGACACTACAACAGTTCAACCAGAGCTCTCTGTCAGAACGCCAGAGACTGCAGTGCCTAGGAGAGAAACTGAGGTGGAACAGGTGCCTGAAACAGCATGCACAGAGAGAATACACCTTGAGAAAAGGAGAGAGCCTCCAAGAAGACAAGTGAACCCACCAAAGTGGTTTAGAGACTATGTTCCCGGAGCCAATCATAAGGATGTCAAAAAAAAAGAAAAAAAAAAAGAAAAAGTGCACTTGTATTCTAACATGTTTGTTTACTTGTTCTCAGAAAATATGTTTACAGAGATGTTAAGGTTAAGGTTGCCCCTGAGGAGGGGAGATGTAGTAGATGTCCCAAAAAGGGACCGGTAGAAATGGCGCTAAGCAGTTCAGTAAAATCCATTGCATCAGCTGTGTGTGTCGTGGATTTATTACTACAATGACAAGATCAGCAGAAAGTTTTTGATGCTCTAATAACACCAAACTCAACAATTAGTGATGAGGTTTCAGATGTGATCAGTGAAAAAAACCACTTTATGATGCACATATCATTAATAAACAACAAGCATCTGATTTCTTATATATAGATTATATTATTTTCAATTATAAATAAATAGATACATAAATAAGTGAGGCTGGTAAAGTGTTTTTGGAGTTGTTTAATCATCCTCTGTTCAGATATTGAGAGATTTAATTTAATTGTTTGCAGTTGATGTTTCAGTGGCTGAAATCAGATCAGTTATTATTTGCAGTAGAAATTATTATTATTTTTTTTTTGGTTTAACTAAGAAATAAGTCAAATTAGGTAAAATGAACATCAGCTGTGGTATTGAAAACTTAAAATACAGTGTATATCCTGCTCTTTCTATAACACTGCCACAAATAGGCAGTGCATACAATATGTCTAAAAATTGTTGTCTTAACAGATCCTGAGCACATACTAATTTTGCGAAACAGCATATCAGCTTGTGCATGCATCATATGAGACTGTCTGTAAATGTCCCTATCATCAGACAGGTTATCAGTTATTGTCACGATTCCTGTCAGTTCCTAGACTACACTTCCCATAATCCTCCCTGCCTGTCACATGCACACTCCACACCAATCATCATTTGCCACATACACCTGTAGCCTATCATCTGGACTATTTAAGACTCACTCACACACCACCTCATTGCGAAGTCTTGATTCACCCTGTGTTCAATTCTGAGCGTTCCCCTGTGTATATTGTCTGCCCGTCATCAAACCTGTCTGTGTACCGTTTACGATCCTCTGCTGCCAGCCTTTGGACTTTGCATTGTTTCCTGACCTGTGAATGATATCTGCCTGTCCTGACCATTGCCTGTATCCTGACCACGATTCTGCCTAGCCCTTGCTGTTCCTGTTTGCCCCTGCCTAGACCCTGCCTGTACGACCACGCTTACTTTTAATAAAGCTTGCAAATGGATCTCTGCCTGAGTCCCGCTTCGTTACAGTTATACTGTATAATGTCCTATAATAATGTACATAAAATGTCATCACATACTTTAAGGACAATATCAGACAGAGGGGTGTCAGGAAATGACAGTTTTCTGTCCTCCCTACTCCTAACAATCATAATATTACTCTTTTTTGCATTGTCTTTAATGTCAATGTCTGAGCCATATTGAGAACAATATGTATATAGTTATATATCTTTATTTTATTTTTATTTTTTTTGGGACTGTATAATTATATTTCTTTACTGCTGGATTATTAGATTTTGGGTGCGCTTGTAAATAAACAACCATAATCTTGAGCCATCATCGTTTATTTTTATTTTTATTTTTATTATTACTACACTCTAGGTGACTCAGTCCGGGCCTATCAAAAGTCTACTGCATCACATGTATCTTAACCACAGATGGGAAAAGGGTATTACAGAAGCATCCCAACTCGACAAACAAACAAAAAAACACTAAAAACCTTTAGGATCATCTTAACTTTAGAATAACTTTAATAAATCACATTACAATAGCTTTATTCGAGAATGCCATTACATTTATTATTTATACAAGATGAAGAGCAGCAATGTTTGATGGCGGAGAGACTTTTGGAAGACCCAGATGAAGAGTTGCGCTTTGATGACAAATGCTTGTAAATAATTCTACCGCGACACACGATGTTACAGTTATTACACGAATTGCGACCAACATTGCGGAGTCCAGTATGAGCAATCACGGAGCAAACATTTTCACAGCAACTCTTTCCCACTCTGTCTTTGTCTTCATTAGTGAGCGAATGTAAAAATTGCCAAATAGAATAGGCTTTGCCTTTTCTCAAGCATATCAAAACTTCTCTGAAATTAAAAGCATGCAGATGTTGTTTTGTGAGGTCATCATTAGAGCTCTTCATTACTGTTTAGTGATTTATTGTTTTTCTGGTCATATATTTGAATTAATATTAAAGACAGGCTGTCTAGATTTCACTAACCATAAGTAAACTTAGAAACATAATAAAACCTCCGTGCACATTATGCAATGATAATCTGACATCGTCAGATAATAGCCTTTCAAGAGTATTTTCCTGTTTACATATTTCTCCCTCATTTTCCGAAATGAATTCCAGGTCCTTATGTACGGAATTAATTCCCTTGAACTTTATCCGCAATAGCTTTAGCAGCACCCAATCCTCCTGTTAGAGCTGCTCCTCCTGCCATTAAAACTGCAGGCAGTGCAACTCCTCCAGTGGCAGCAACCAGTACTGCACCTCCAGCTACTGCTGCTCCTACACCTGCTACACCCGCTCCCACTAAAGCTGCATCCTGAACCTTCTTCATCATTAACTTTCTCTGAGCTTCCTTGTACATCTCATTAGTGTAATACTCTTCACCGTTCTTATTCACCATGCTGTCGACCTTATTTAACAGTTCAGTAACCTGTGCTTGTTTTCCATCTATGTTATTAAAAACTTGATACCTGCCTCCACACTGTTTGACTAGCTCATTCATCTGCTTGTTTTTGGTCAGAAACTTATCAATAGATATTTTTAACTGATCTCCTCTAGTGAACAGAACAATGGTGTAACGTTCAGCATCTTTTCCAAAGTTTTCCTGAATCCATTTCACTGCGTTTTTCTCCTCTTCTGTGAATCTCACATCCAGTCGAATGACCAGCAGAAACGCATGAGGCCCAGGAACAGACATCTCTATACATTTCTCTATTTCCTTCTTCAGTCGCTCTTTACTGATTGACGTATCGTACAGTCCTGGTGTGTCTATCACTGAGATTTTTCGACAATACACTATCCTCTGATGTTTCTTGCATTTACTAGTCACAGAGTTAGTAGACAATTCTTCTTTAAACACTGTTTGTCCCAGGATGGTGTTTCCTGTTGCGCTCTTTCCAGCTCCAGTTTTTCCCACCATCACGATCCTGAGATCTG
>RJVU01017965.1:1221931-1241557 GCA_003731715.1 Anabarilius grahami
TTATAAAGATGATAATTTTTGATGTTGATTATTAATTAATTTAATAACTTAATTAATTAAGTTATTAATTTCAGAGTAATTTAGAACAAAATCAAATGTAACAATTTATTAGTCAGGTAAATGTATCATGCCAATTACATAATCAATTAAAAGATGTTGTTGTGACACTGAAATAATAATAAAAAAAAAACTATTTTTTCTATATAAAAAAAAAAAAATTATGTGTGACTCCCCATCACAGTTAAATTCCCAACAATTCTTATTTTTTAGGAAATATTGCAGTGTTTATTATAAATTATTCATCCGTGCACATCCTTTTTTTATTATTATTATTTATTAATTTTCCCTTGTAATCATGAATCAAAATAACTTCCCAATCCTCTTGCAGCGAAATCTCTTCTCTGATGATGTTTTACTGGCACGAGGGCGGGCCAACCTTTCACTCACATGAGTTCCACCAATAGGAAACCACAACCATCCAATCAATTCCTTATGAACAAAATCAAGCATTTGTTCTTGTTCCAGAAGCTGTTTCACTCGGATATACGTCAAATAGACAAAATTGTCCGCACAGTGACAAACATACAATTAGACCAAAGCAAGGGTCTATGAAAAATATTTCTTTAATTTAACATATGCAAAGTGAAAAAAGTGAAAAACATTGAAAAGTTTTAAAAAGAGCAGATGTTTCAGCTCATGCTTTCTTCAGTGCTCATGAAACAAATAACAACACTCTTCTATAGGCACAATTACAAATTGTTACCAACTGAGCTTAATTAATAGGTGGTAAGTGATTACCAAAAAACAATTCAATCACAAATACATAAATACATAAATAAATTAATAATAATAATAAAACATGCAAGATCCATCTCTTTATTCAATCTAGTAGGGGGTTAACGATTTCAGCTCAAAAATCCAAAAAGCCTCTCTTTGTAATAGTTTTTTGTCACGGTTACCCGGGCAGATTAGATGGTAAGGACTTTGCTCCACCTTGTATACCTACAAGACTTGAAGGATCTGCTGCTAACGTCTTGTTGTCAGAAAACCAGTTGCAACATTTAATTTGAAGATATTAGTTGTGTTGTCTTTAATATCACAGCTCAGGAAAGCCATTAATGAAGGTTTGAGACTGCTGTTTTCTTGTGATGTCATCAGATAATCAGTGCCATCATGGTGACTTTGTCTTGATTAGCCACTCCCTAATTAGTGAACATCTCTCTTTACAATATGAGTTTACAAAAAAAAAAAAAAAAATGCAACATACATATGCAACAAATGTTTAATGCCGGGTTCTGACTACATGATATCAGCCTGATTTTGGCACAATACATTTGACATAGTGTGTTGTGGTGTTTCGTAAATGACAATGGGCTTCAGGACAGAAGAATCAATCGTTTTATCTCATATAGTGTGTCAGAGTGGACGACAACTGATGCCACGTCTGAGACACTTCACAACGTCCATATAGTATAATGAAGAACATAAAATAATGAGGAAAGAGGAAGGATAAATATATTGTATTATATTATACTATAATAATGAACTTGTGTGTTTTTTGGAGTTTGTGGAGTGCTTGAATCTCATATGACATAATAGTTTAAGAAACACATCTAAAAACAACAGTTGTAATTGTGTCTCTGTCCTCTGGATTGCAGTGAGGTCCAGCGTCTTTGATCTACAATCACAGGAAACAAGAGTTTGTTAATAGAGAAAATAACTCAATATGAATCTATTTATAGTTTTAACACATCATTGACATGAGCTGATAGATTCAATGTCAAAGTAGTAGATCACTAGCCTGACTTGGTCATACTCAATTCTAGTCAGAATATGAGTCTGATACTGCTCCATTGGGCTTTGATTATGGGGGCGTATTTCAACCGATCCAGGAAAGACCTCAATTGGATAGACCTACAACCAATCAGAGCTACAGAGTAAGTGACGTGTGTTGAGCGACGCATAGTTGTCAACAGAACTCAACTGCACACAAATTGAGTATGACCACGTCAGGCTAGCAAAGACATCTTTCCCACCGACAAATGCCTTGATGGCGGTCCTCTGTTCCTCTTTTAAAATTAATGCGCTGTCGATGTCGTCTATAACGGACGCGATGGCGGAATCTACACATCTCAGTCCTTCAACAACAGCCATCATTGTTGTAAACTAATTCAACCCAAGCGCTCTTTGATGACGTGGCTGATTACGTTTCTGGTGATAATCTGTCAATCACCGCCCTGACAATGTGATTGGTCCAAACAGTTTCTGTTCGGGCATAATTATTCCTTTACGGATCGAGTCCAGACCGAACTCCCCGACCTCAAAATGTTGTGGGCGGGGCTAAATTCGGCTGGCATCCAGGCTAGTAGATCACTGCAATTTGTCATATTTCAGTATCATTACGGTGTTAAAACCAAGAAATAAGAGTTTCAGAGAAACTTTACATGCAATTCATGCACGTCTTTGAGTGAAACTGTACAAGAATCATCAGTTTCTGATCGCTCACCTGTTCATAAAACACTGGATTAAACTCTTCCATGGATGACAGCAGACCTGACAACAGATCAACATTAGTCTTTCTTAGATACTACTTTGAAAAATTATAATTATCTTTCAATTTAATACAGTTCTCACGCATGCTTAACCCAACTGAGTATGTAGTGTAAAATATTACCTTTAGACTTATTTTTCTTTCGTACAGCCACTATAATCACTGGAACTGCTATCAGGAGTAAAACCAAAGCCTCCGCTGTGACGATAATCACTGAAAAACACAAGAGGAAAGTCAGAGGAATCAGAATAAAGTATGACTGCTGCATTAAAAAAGACAGATATAAGGCTTATTAAAAGTTATGTTGCCATGACAACCATCTGTCAGACATTTCACTTCCTGTTCTGACAGGAAGTGAGATGTGGTGAGATATTCACCTGTATCAGGTGAGAAAGGAAGGATTTCAGAAAGAGGTGAACTGACCAGTTGAGGAGATCAGATGGTCTGTGATTCTGCTGGACGGATTCATTTCCGATGTACTTGCAACTGATACTGAGCTGATTGTTGAAACCTCAGTGGTTATTTCTGAAGGTTTAAAAGGAAGGAGCAACCTGAATTTGGTTATTACATTTATACACTTTCATTAAAGTATTAAGCAGTAGATTGACCTTTATATAGTAACATGCTGACCCATTTCCATATTTATTTCTACAATAGATAAACTGTCATAATCACTTACTCTGTTTAACCAGCAACAAAATGTCTGAATAGACATCAACAGGCAAATTCGTCTTCACAGCACACCGGTATTGTCCTGCATCCTCTGTTCTCAGATCAGTGATGGTGACGGTGAAAACTCTGTTCGTCGTGTCGTCAGTCAGAGAGAATCTCTCGTCTTTAGCTGGAGATCCTGATTCAACCATGATGTTTTTATTTCCAAAGCTACAATGGCCTTTACAAAAATACTTTGAATATGCTTCATATCCAGATTCATATGAGCATCTGATCTCAACTCTCTCTCCTGTGTGTCCTATAAATGTCTCCGAAGCTCCAACAACAACAGCTGAAACACAAATATCATTATATAGAGCTGTTATGTGTGAGCAAGAGACATCAGCAGGCCAGAATAATAACTTACAAATATCATTCATATGAGTCTGATGATCATGTGATAATCAAGAGATCATGTCAAACTGTGTGTAAAAGAGCTCAGAGTCTCAAACTCACCTGTACAGATGCTGGAAAAGAGCAGCAGAACGTCCCACATGATGAACTTTGACAAGCGTTTCACTAAAATAAAAGACCAAACTCTGTGTGACAAACGTTACTGTCGTTCTCTTCTGTAGTGAGTGAACAACAGTTGCATCAGCAACCTAAATGCAATCTCCTTCCCCTTTCTGTATCTCTAACCACATCAAGCTCTACAGGACATCTTAAAAGAGCACATATGTGATGTTTTACTTTTGGCAGTTACAGGTCAGTCGAGGGACAGCATTGAACAGTAATTCAACAGTAAATTCGCTACAATCACCTCAAATATGTACATATTTATAAATCCATGCATTAGTTTTTCCACGATTTATAAATGAATGTGATATTTTGACATCTCTTTTGGTCTAAAACTATTTCATGACACTGGAGTCGCTCTTTAAGTACAGTACCCAAGAATGGAAAATGCTAACACCCGTTATAGAAATCATATTACTTTCTGCCTGAAGTGAAAAATTGAGAAAGCAAAATGCTTCAGCAACTGATTCCTTTTCACACTGACCTCTGATGGACAACACATGAAGCTGAACCAAAGCAATGTATTACACTTCCATACATCTTTATTAAATCACAGAGGCTACAGAAACAAGACAATGATAAACTGACATAGTAACATTAACCCGCTTAAGACTTCATAATGACAGATATGGCAGACTTTATGTTCGTATGACAGATGAACTAACCTGGATTTTGTTGTTTTAATTCATTTACATGTGTAGTTGTTTAAAAAAAAGAAAGAAAAAGAAAAAGCTTGGTATAAATACAAAGTTCTGTCATGAAACTCAAGATTAAGGGTATCCAACCCTGTTCCTGGAGATCTACCTTCCTGCAGAGATCAGCTCCAGCCCTGCTCAACACACCTGTCTGTAAACGAGCTAAACTTTGCAGGTAGGGAGATCTCCAGGAACAGGGTTGAGCACCCCTGCTCTAGATCAAGGGTCTCCAAACTTGGTCCTGGAGGGCCACTGTCCTGCAGAGTTTAGCTCCAACCAGCTCCAACACACCTGCCTGAAAGTTTCTTATATGCCTAGTGAGACCTTGATTACCTTCAGGTGTGTTTAACTAGGGTTGGAGCTAAACTTTGCACGACAGTGGCCCTCCAGGACTGAGCTTGGAGACTTCCTCTAGATGGCGCAGACTAATAGGTCCTTGACTCAATCTGCTTTCAATCACATCATTCTCTATAGGGTACAGCTGATTGGTTCCTGCTGTTTCAATAGCCAATAAGTTCACACACTCAACATTCAATCACTTGGTAGCATTTGCCTTAGGAGTGCAGCGCGCTTTCAGAAACCCTCCACCTCCCCCAGCTCCACCTGTATAGATCTGCTACAGGTAATTCATGTACACTATATTGTACAGCAGCAGCATGTTGTGTGTGTATTGGCAGTAGCAAGTCCTGTACTTGCTCAGCAGCAGGAGCAGATCTATTCCACCAAGACCAAACATATCAACATGGTCATACCCATCACCATGCCAAACACTCTGAGAGTCGTCGTAACAGAAAATGTATAATGCATACAGCATCTCCACACATCTGAAAAACTGATTTAAAAGTCGAATGGTCATGGTTTGGCTGGTTGGCAAGAACTCATTAGCCCACCATCTGGCGGCAAAGTATTGTTCTCCATTGACAGCTATTCAAAATGTGCTTCCTGCACAAATACATACTTTTTTTTTCATTTGCAACATTTACATTGAAGATTTTTCATAATGTTCCAGTAGATGTGCACTCTCTTTATTGTTTCAGCTCTGGAAAGCCATTATAGTCTAAAAAATGCTGGGTTGTCTTTACCCAAATTTGGGTAAAGTATGTACAAACCCAACCATTGCATTACAAAAAAATCATTTTAAAATGTAACAACGGTTGGGTTTGTCCATATTTTACCCAAATTTTAGTTGAAACAACTGCATTTTTAGAGTGTAGTAAAGGTTTGAGACCCTTTGTTTACTGTGATGTCAACAGTCATTCGCCAATCATTATGTCATTGTCCTGATTAACCACTGGCTAATTAGTGAACATCGCTCTTTATAGTACGTTTACTATCAATAACTGCTTGAGTTTACGTCAAAGAAAATACAAATTCTATATTTGCACCCATTTATATTTATCAGACCTAGAAGATACCATTTTTCAAATTATATGCAACATTCATAAGCAACAAAAGCCGGGTTTAGACTTCACAATATCAGACACAATCTCCGTAAATGACACTGGGCATCAGGGAGCAAGAATAGTTTTACCCCATATAGTGTGTCACATTGAACGACACAGTTTAGTTTTTACTCTTACTCAAGTAACTATAAAATTATTACTTTTACTTCAGTAAATATTTCTATAAGTACTTATACTTTTACTTGAGTACAGTTTTTAGAATACTCTACCCACCGCTGGATGTCAGTTGCTAGTTCTGCCTTCTTGATATCACTCATGTTAGAGACAGCAAGCAATGATTTGCGGGGAAGCAATGTGTAGTCTTACATGTTTCTTGTCCATGACAAGAATTTATGCTTCAAAATTGCATAATCTGACACAGTTACTATCACAACAGACAGAAATATTGTGTAGTGTGAACCCAGCGTAAAGCAAAATAAGAGTTTTGACTGTTCAATTGAGTTCAGTCAGTCATTTGATCAATATTGTGATAGATTGACTCTTCTTGAGCAGAATCAGCTGTGAGACACTGATAAATGTGACTCTGTCTACTGGCGTCGAGTTCTGTGTAGATCCGATCCAGATTCTGACTGTTTGTCACTGCAGAATTAACATTTGTGTAGTCGAGGTCTGTGTCGGCTGGTTCTGTGTTCACAGGTCTGTGAAACTCGTTTTCTAAAGAAATATTATCATTTTGAGCTGTGTGTGAGTTCAGCAGGACAGCTGGGTTCCCTTCATTATAGTCATTCTGTAAATTGGAACAAGAAAATGATTGTGTCACATCATTGAGCAATAAAGTGAACCTTGACATTTACATGAGAAGAACTACAGTTCATGAACAAAGATGATCCTGACTCACCTCTTCTCCTCTAAGTGTGTGACGAAGTGCTTCAGTGGAGGAAGACACCAGGCCTGTCAGAAGATGAATATGTAAGTTTCAAAACTTCAAAAAAGTAATTTTTTTATTCAAATTTTTTAAAGGGAAAGGGAAAATGATCTCTGTTGAATTGAGAACCTATTCTTCCTCTTCTACTTCTATTAAATGCGGGGTTCCCAAAGGATCTATATTGGGCCCAATTTTATTCTCTATTTATATGCTTCCTTTGGCCGATATTTCTCAGAAACACAGTATATCCTATCACCTTTATGCAGATGACACTCAACATTATCTCCCTCTAAAACAGGGATAATTTGGCTTAAGGAGTGGATGGTAGACAATTTTCTCCACTTGAATGAATCAATAGCTGAAGTATCACTTTGGCCCAACAAGTTTAATTAATCAACAAAGCCTCTTTAAAACTAAAGTACATAGCCAAGTAAGGAGTCTTAGGGCCAGATTTACTAAACAGGGTAAATGAGTTTATTGGCGCTATAATCCGATAGAAGCACCAATGGGAGTGTAAAGTTCTGCGGGTGATTTACTGACAATGTGCACATTAAAGAACACAGATGCAACATTATCTACCAAGAACAGCGCAAATACCACTAAATTGACTAGTGCAAACCTTAGTAAATGGTGTTGCGTGATTCATTTAAATACTCTCCTCCTATAAATTTTACATCAGAAACGTAAACTTCAACAAATGCATATGCAATAAGGTCAGCCTCAAAAATAACCATGTCCACGCCTTTTCAGCACAATTGTTTTCTTTCTGTGTGTCTCTAGTAAATCCTGATGGTAGTTTTTTAACACCAAAAAAAGGTTTTGTGCTATCGCAAGCTGTTATTAAATCTGACCCTTGGTGTTATTTTTGATGCCGAGTTACAGTTTGATAAGCATATAAAGTGAAGTTAGAGGTGGCTTTTTTCAACTAAGGGCTATTGCAAAATAAAAACCTTTTCTGTCTTTGTTATATATGCATTTATTACGTCAAGACTGGACTACTGTCAGGTGTTGTATTATGATGTCCCTCATGCCTCATTATCACGTTTGCAGTTGGCATCCCCACCTTGGCTCCCAGTCAAATTCAGAATTCAGCACAAGATTTTATTGTTTGTTTTTAAGGGTTTGAATGGCTTGGCACCCAGTTATATTACTTCACTTCTTCAGAAACACATGTTATAGACTGTTAAGATCAGTACATACAGTATGTAAAGCACTTTGGCCAACATGTGTTGTTATTAAGTGTTCTATAGAAATAAATAAGATTGAAAAATATTACCAAAAGTCAACTTTTTCTTTCGTACGGCCACAATAGGCAATGCAGCACCTATCAGGAGAAAAACCAAAACTCCTGCGATGATGATACCAAATGAACCTGAAAACACACAAAAAAATAAAAATAAATGACTTAACTGGTTCACAGGATTAAATGAAAGATCTTCACATGAGTGAGAGAAAAAGCAGCGAGTGAGGTGTATGGAGACGTTTACCTGTGTCAGGTGAAGAAGTTTGGGGTAAAGGGGTTTGAGGAGTCAATGGAGCTGAGGTGCTTGTAGAAAAAAATGGGCTGATAGTTGAAACCTCAGTCGTCTTCTTATCTAAGAGGGTGACAATAAGGATGGATGAGAGTTCAGTTATTATACTAATACATTAGCACACTTAATTTGAATTAAATTTGATACAATAACCATGCATACAATGACCAGCTCTGACAAGTTAAAGCTGTAATTGATGTTTGCAGCACAAAATTTGTCCCAAAGGATACAAAATATAGTTAGGGATGAGCATTCTTCTCACTTTAAATCAGACACTCACATATGAAGTAGAGCAAGACTATACTTATTTGCATGAATTACTCGTTTACTTGGAAGAATTACTGATAGAGAAAGAGGGAGAAATGTGTGTGTATGAATTACCTGCATCTGTGTCGCGTCTCTAACACTACTGTCAATTTAATTACTTCAAAAAACAGCGACCACCTCATTGCTAAGAAACATAATTTAGCTATTAAATGGTGAAGCTAATTTATTAATAAAAAAGTTGCACGTTTCTGTGCTCCTGAATCTTTCTGTGTGCACAGCTGGACCGCTGGTGATTTCCAAGAACATTTCTCCAATAGATACATTAGTAGAAGTCACATTAATCACTTACCCTCTTTTACCAGCAACATAATCTCTGAATAGACATCTGGAGCAAGAGTCCTCTTCACAGCACACCAGTATTGTCCTTCATCCTCTGTTCTCAGATCAGTGATGGTGACGGTGAAAACTCTGTTCTTCTTGTCGTCAGTCAGAGAGAATCTCTCGTCTTTAGCTGGAGATCCTGATTTAACCATGATGTTTTTATTTCCAAAGCTACAATGGCCTTTACAAAAATACTTTGAATTTGATTCATATCCAGATTTATATGAGCATCTGATCTCAACTCTCTCTCCTCTGTGTCCTGTAACTGTATCTGGAGCTCCTACAACAACAGCTGAAACACAAATATATCATTAGCCACGATTAGCATATTTACAATATTAAGAAACACTGACTGCTGATTGCGGAATACAAGACCAGTGAAAATCAGAGAAGTGTAAAACAGTCACACAAACAAATCTTGAACTCACCGATATGAATGCAGGACCAGAGAAGAAGAATAAGTTTCCACATGGTGAAGATTTACGGCACTTTTTGACTAAATAAAATCCTTAAACACTGACAAACGTTTCTTTCTTCCGTCCTGACACACAGTATGGTGCAACGCTTAACTTCTCCTTTCCCTTTAAACTCCACATCCATTTCCACATCCTAAAATAGCTTGACATTAACTGCATTTCAAAACAATATAACCACAGCTCTAGCTCAGAACAATGTTTCAGTGTTGTTTTTTTATGTGTCCTCAGAGAGTATTTAGACACTTCACTCAAACCGAAAATGTGTTAATGTCATTGCATAGATAAAATAGCAAACTCTGCAGGATCTGTGGATCTTAACAAATTTCACTCATTTAATCACTTGCATGTTTCTTAAATGCCACTTGATATTTTGTTAACTGTTAACTATAAAGATTATCAAGTATAAATTGTGCGATGACTGTATAATGAATACAGTGAAGTACTAAGAAAAACAACCCCATATTTTCATCCAAAAGCATTGATGAACCAGGTTAAGCACTAATAACCCTAACGTAAGCACAGACATAATTACAGTAACTCAAGGGCATGATGAATCATAAATCAAAAAAAAAATTAATATTTACTTTTCAGGTGCATTGTAGACTTAAGTCTCTCCAAATGGAAAAATAATCCCATTTGAGTCACCTAGGCATATTTATTGTCATTGCATTTTAACTGGAAAACAAGAATGTATTTTAGCATCCAAAATTGACTAACCACACATTTAAATATCCTTAACTGTCATATACTGACCCATAATTCAAAGTACATGTAGTTGACTTCTTCTGTAAAACCATTCATGTAGATGTGAAACAATGATCTAGCGAACACCTCTATACTGTACAGTATATACTGTACAGAGTTTATAGCATTTTCAACAACAGAAAGCTATTTATAATATTAATTAAAAGCACACTTGTCAGATTGAGCTAATTTACAGTCCTTTACTAACTCTGGAATAGATTACTGAGTTTGGATCAGTGATGTTTGATTGGTGTGGAGTTTGAACAGATGAATAAAGTGTTTCATTCAGGTTAATTTCAAACGTCTCGCTGTTCTTCACAGGGCAGTTGTGGTTTCTGATAAACAGCACAGAGGAATAGTTGAGACTGTCTGATTGTGTGATGTTCAGTGTGGAGTAATTCAGAGAGTCGGGCTGATGTGTAGAGGATGTCACACTGGAGGAGAATCGCTTCTGATTATACTTCAGCTGGATGAATATGAAGATGACGACTGTAAAAATCATTGCGAGAATACCAAGACCAACTCCGACATAAAACAAAGGACCTGAGGATAGAAACGAGCACATAAAACAAAACGTTTCCTTCTTTCCAATCTTATTTTTAAGTAGTATTATATTTCTCCATTTACCAGACAGTGCTGATCCATGCATGGTTTGTGGTGATGTGTCTGCAGATGATTGCATCGTCACTGATCTTCCATTATTCTCTAAAATATATAAACATGAATTAATTTAAAGGGATAGTTCACCCAAAATTTAAATTATCCCATGATTTACTCGCCCTCAAGCCATTCTAGGTGTATATGACAATCTTCTTTCAGACGAACACAATCGGAGTTAACTTAAAAAAAAATTCCAAGCTTTATAATGGGAGTGAATGGGGTTCAAGATTTTGAAGCCAAAAAAAGTGCATCTATCCATCCATCATAAAAGTAATCCATACAACTCCAGGGGGTTAATAAAGGCCTACTGAAGCAAAGTGATGCATTTTTGTTAGAAAAATATCCATATTTAAAACTTTATCAACTATAATAACCAGCTTCCGGCAAACGGCCTGAATGCAAGTCGTTACGGTGAAAGCATAACCTCACACGTAACATATAACGTAGAAGTAGTGTAAGCTTAGATGCCTCTCACGGCTCAAACAAATAGGGCTGGGCAACAAACTAAAGCTCCTCTTCTCTTATATTGAAATTCTCTGACATTTCTTTTTAAAAATTCTCATTTTAGACTTATAATTCGTGACCGGTGTTTTGTTTTGCTCTATCCTCTGCAAAGTTTACTCTTCCACCGCAACTCGACTTTTTGGCGGAAGCTGTTTATTATAATGTAAACATGGATATTTTTCTTACAAAAACCCATCGCTCAGCTTCAGAAGGCCCCTGGAGCCACGTGGATTACTTTTATGATGGATGGATGCACTTTTTTGGATTTCAAAATCTCGAACCCACTCACTACCATTATATAGCTTAGAGGAGCCAGTATATTTTTTAATGTGACACAGATTGTGTTCATCTGAAAGAAGATGATGGATGGATGGCAATTACCTGTTGCATCTCTAGTTGTTGTTCTGGCAGGTGGTCTGGATGCACTTGCTGAAACAGGTGTTGATGTAAAGACTGTGGATAATGGAAATATTACTGAAAAAAAAAAAAAGTGGATGTCCTGAAATAAACTTGAAATATGCTGATTTAACAGCAAACTGGTGTTGCTGATCATGTTTTTTTTGTTGGTGTTCATATTTCCACACACTGAAGAGGTAAAACTCAACTACAGTAGTCTGAACCAACTTACTTCGGTAAAGTTGGTTTTATATTCGCACATTCGGACATCCGTATTCAATAGCTTGTTAATCACACTACATTGGACATTCAGTGGACATTCACAAGTATATATGCCATTAAAACAATACTTGCCTATTTTGATCGACTGTGAAAAATGTTGTAAGTTGATAATCGTTGGTTGTCAATATCATGTCGCTGCTTAAAATTCGCAAACATTAATTTATTGCACATTTATTGGAAAGTCTGAATTTATCAGAAGTCCGAATGTGCGAATATAAAACCAACTTTACCGAAGTAACCAACTTCTAGTGAAGTCTTACATAGCATGTAAGCAATTTCAATTCCTTAAAGCCTTCATTCAGCAGTTCGATTTAAAGATTAATTTCTAAACTGACTGAGAATGCAAAGTACTGTTTACACGAACAAAATACTTTAGTTCAGTGGTTCTCAAACCCGTCCTGGAGGACAATCAGCCCTGCACGTTTTGTGTGTCTCCCTCATCTAACACACCTCAATTCATGAGCTCATTAGTAGAGACTGCAAGACCTGAAATGGGTGTCAGAAATAGCGAGATGTACAAAATGTGCAGCACTGGTGGCACTCCATAATGCAGCATTTTTTTAGAGAGTAACATTTAACTGTTGGCTTGTGAGATTTCAACAACTCCAAAAATAAATTTCTCTTGAATACAAAAACACAAGCACCACATTCACGCCCAGAACGCCATGACTCAAACAATAAACACAACAACTAATTAGAAATGTACAGCAGATATGATATCAGTGAATAACTTACCCTCATATACATGTAGAGTCGCATGTTCGTAAGTGTCTTTGAAAAGTCTGTCCACTGCACAGATGTAAGTGCCAGAGTCTGAAAGCTGCAGGCGTGTGATGGTCACAGTGAAGTCTGATCCTTCATCATATAGAGTGAATCTGCCTGCGCGAGTCGGGTTTTGTTTTTTATTAGATCGAATGAGGATAAACTCATCCTCACAAGAGTTTCTGCAGAAATATTTGATGTTTCCACTGGCCAGAAAATGAGAACACCGAAATTTGGCGTTCCCTCCCACTGGAGCAGTTACAGGATTCAAAGACACAACTGGAAATGATAGAGACACACATGATGTGACGTCACATGATCATCTGAATCAGTACCGTGAGTGAGTCATGAACATGAACATAATCTTGTAAAAGATTAGTGAATGTTGACTCACCTGTAAACATGCAGGACAGGACAACTAGAAAGCTCCACATGCTGAAAAAATGTACTTCTGCTTTTGTCTCTCCATCCTCGAGACATCTCCAGTGATGCAGACATGACGTAACAAGATCTTTACTCACACTAAACTCACACACTTCCGTGCTGATCTCAGCACTGCTAAATAATCTCCACTCTTACAGTTTTCAACTATTAGACATTCAAGTTTATTTATTCAAGACTACAATTCAGTGATTTTTCTTCATATACAGTACCGGTCAAACGTTTGGACACATTACTATTTTTGATGTTTTTTAAATAAGTCTCTTATTGTCTTATTGTCATGGACCTTTGTTTGTCTTCATTAGTCACATTCAATTCAATTCAATTCACATTTATTTGTATAGCGCTTTTCACGATACATATCATTTCAAAGCAGCTTTACAGAGAATGCATGTCAACATTACAATTTAAAGAATGCAGTTAGCAAATAATGTAATAATTTACAATTTACAATCACTGTTTGCAGTTTAACTGAACGTAGAAGCAATGAGCTCCTGGAAAAATGAATACATTAACAATAATCAAGATGTAGAATTTGTGCAATGTGCATGTTGATCCAGATGATTGCGTCTTCTCGAGTCCTCGCAGGAGTTGGCGCTGTCTCTTCACAGGTGTTGGTCATCTGAGGTCTTCTTAAGAGGCCGGATCCAAACTGAAGCTGATGTCCTCTCTAGTCACCTCGGGACGGGTGTCCCGAGGCAAAACAGAAAAGCAAATGGAGAGTAATTAGCGTAGCTGCTGTTCATAACATTAAGCAAAGATAATCATGTGCAATTGATCTGATATGAGATGCATTATGTGAATGCTTGGCTAAAGAGATGCGTCTTTAATCTAGATTTAAACTGGGTGAGCGAGTCTGAGCCCCGAACATTATCAGGAAGGCTATTCCAGAGTTTCGGAGCCAAATGTGAAAACGCTCTCCCTCCTTTAGTGGACTTAGATATCCTAGGTACAACCAGAAGTCCAGAGTTTTGTGATCTTAAGGAGCGTGAAGGATTGTAGGGCGATAGAAGATCGGTTAAGTACACAGGAGCTAAACCATTTAGAGCCTTATAGGTCATTAGCAATACTTTATAATCGATACGGAACTTAATGGGTAACCAGTGTAGAGATGATAAAATTGGTGATATATGATCATATTTTCTTGACCTGGTAAGAACTCTAGCAGCTGCATTTTGTACTAATTGTAGCTTATTTATTGAGGAAGCAGGACAACCAGCTAATAATGCATTACAGTAATCTAGTCGAGACGTCATGAAAGCATGAACTAACTTTTCTGCATCAGAAATAGATAACATATTCCGTATCTTAGCAATGTTTCTGAGGTGGAAGAAGGCTGTTTTTGTGTTACCTGTTCTCATTTACCACACTAACAATCATCACAGCTGTTCGTCATTTCCCTCTGTGTATTTAAGTTCCTGCCTGTTTTCACTTTATTGTCTGGTATTGTCTATGTTAAAGCTGTTGTCCTTAAGATTTGCCTCTTAGTCGCCATCTCTGTTTGAAACCTGCAATAGAGCTCCGGCAGTCACGTGACCCACTGTGTTTACACCACCATGCTGGCAGGCAGTGACAGCCGGGAGCGAATATGAAATGAATGGCGCCAGCAGAGTTCACTGCGTACTTTAATAAAAAAACAAAAAAACATAGACATGTACATAGCAAAATGTAACAGATTAAACATAACAGATCCTTATAATGTCCCCGAAGTGCTTATCGATAAAGGAACGGATAGCTTTTCTGACCTGCAGTATCCTGATATGTACAACTACCTCATCAACTTTCCCTCGTCCTACTCCGGAGACTCTTGAAAAGCTTACAAAAACCTGGAGGGGTACAAATGGATACAATCAAATTTGGTGATTAATATTCAACTTTGGAGTCTGCCGACTAAAACCTGCTTCTTTGTCATTGGAAGGGGAAGTCAACTGAGTTAAGAGTGAGATTATTTATACGTTTAACAGACGGATGGTAGTAGGCTTAAAACAAACACCTTCTAAATGTGTAGGGTTAGGGTTAAGTTCTTTCCATTAGAGTAAAAGACATGGAAGCAAAAATGGACTATATCTTAAAATTGTCCACTACATGAAAGAAATATTCCAATAACACCAAAAGAATTAAAACGATTTAATTATAAGGGTTTATTATTTTTTTCAATAAATAATTATGAGAAGTGCCCTTTCCACTTGAGCCCCTGCCCCCCAAAATGTCTGTGCACGTCCCTGTTGTACAGTATAAAAACTATTACGTCTATAGGGAGTTTCCCCGTAAACCACATATATGTGTGTGTGTTTCATAACCTCACCGCCAGGTTCTCCCAGGAACAGGTCTGTGGTTTGTTCTTGGGGATCCCCTGCACAGAAACCAAAAGCGAAAGGACTATACATCATCATTCAGTCTATTGAAACCTCAGCTGGCATTCATTCATTGTGTGAATTCAGTTCTCACACTGACTCATTATGAGACGTGTAAGAGGAAGACGATGCTGTATCACATCCCATCTGAAACTGATGTGAATCCCAGTGGCACCTCAACAATCCTTGTAAAGGCCCGTTCACACCAACAAATATAAAGGTTAGTGTTTCTTCATGATGGCAGACAAATTGGGATTGCAAATATAATTGTAACGTGTTGATGACAGATCATCAAGATTTTAGGTTTCACTAGTTTCAACAAATATGTCATGTCTCAATTTATATTAAGGTCTGAGAAACCACAAGCACAACGTAAAAAGAGCTTTTGATAGATTTAAATAGTTTTAGATGGAGCATGAAGGTATATTTTCCAGCAGTTAGACTCTTGCTGCATTCACACAAAGTTTAACTTATGTTTAATAATAATATTTAATAATCAGTAGTAGGAGGTCAAACTCACACTCTTCTAAACTTAGAAGTTTAGAAGAGTGAGCGTTTGTTTCGGAACCTGGTGCGTTTTTCCAGCTAACCGAATTTTGTTATAAGAACGTTCTCTAAATATTCAGTGTTGGTTCAGGGAACATTAAAAATGTCCAGGTTTCTTGACGTTACAGGAACGTTTTTATAAGGTATAATGTTCCTCAAAAGTTCTTTCAACTTAATTTTGATCTAAAATTCAACATTGTAGGAACATTGATTTGTAACATTCCAAGAACATGAAAATGTTCAGTTTCCTTAATGTTAGTAGAATGTTATTTAAAGGTTAGTATGATGCTCCTGAAACATTCTGTCAATCATTCAAACACCTGCTGTGAACAAACACTGAAAGAAAGAGAAATAAGAACACAAACTACAACTTTCTTCAGCCACAGCCTTAGATGAACTGAAGATAAAAGACATTAAATCTCTGAAGATCTGATTCAACAACTCCACAAACAGCATTACCAGCTTCACTTATTACTAACCAGACTGACTTTATTTCTGTCACACGTATGCACAAGCTCTTATTGAGAATTAACAGAGGTTTAGATGTTGATGTCTTATTGAAAATATTTAGTCAATGATGGTCACCATCATGGACATCAGTGTTTGTTGAGCCCTTGACTTTTGTTGAGTTGCTTTTTTTTTTATCAGCAATTGCAAGTGTATAGTATTGCAAGTATAGTTTGTGGACTGAATGAGGAAATGAATCCACACAGATGATCAGAGCAGTAATATGATCAGTAATTCTTTCTGTGAGATGTAATTTCACAAATGGTGACAAGTGATTCTGGCTTCTGGCACAGATGGCTTCACATAATCACATCGCATCTGTACAAGCGAGATTTAATTTCTGTAGTATTCCTGTACATGAATAGGCTACTGTTAGACCTACCTGAAAACCTTAAAGCACTCTTTATTAGGGTCTGAGCACTGATGGTGTGAGGACCCTATTGGAATTGCGCAGTTTCTTATTATTCTTCTCCAAACATCTTCTCCACATTTTTAGGCCCTAAACATGCTTGAAAACTCATGAATCTTTGCACACACGTTAGACTTTGTGAAAATTTACGTCTGATATGGGATTCAGAATTAGGTGTGGCAAAATGGCTCGATGGCGCCACCTACAAAAATTGTGCCCCTCGCACTATGTGTCATGTACAAGTATGAAATTCAGTATGTAACAGCCCCAATATATACAAAAAAAGTCTCTTGGAGCAAAATCTGAATGTAAAATCTTTGACATTTTGGAATTTCCAGATGTTGTGCTTTAACAAACTCCTCCCAGAGCTTTAATCAGATCAACATCATATTTGGTCAGTCTAATCTTAAGGCCTTAGCAATTTTAAATAGCAAACTGTTGAATTAAATTGCATCGTTGAAGGGCATGTCTGTGAAGTTCTGACAAGGTCTGATGTTTTGCCACGAAACAGGAAGCTGTTGTAACTCAGGCATACAATGTCCAACCTGCCCCAAACATCACATTTTATAAGAGTCTGCTGGCAACAGGAAATGGCATGATTTACACTGTAATTCACTCAAAGAAACACATTAATACGTTAAATCATGCAACACTTTGCTAGGTGCTAAAGTATGTGATTAAAGCTACGAAACAGGAAGTTGAGTTTTTGTGAAGGGCATGTCTGCGGCAGGCTTACAAAATTCGATGTTTCACCATGAAACAGGAAGTTGTTGTAACTCATGTCTGATCTGTCCCGAACTGCACATTTGAAACAAACTGCACTGTTTGATAATAGTCCTGACCTGAAGGCGTTTGCATGGCAATATTCAGTTATAGTCAAAGCGCCACCTACTGGCTGCATGAAGTTTGGCACATCAAAATGACTTGGCTATTTTTCTCTTATATTTGTCCGCTTAAATGCGTCACCCACTGTTCACTGTTTTCCTAAGGCCACCAGGTGGCGGTGGCTCGGGTGCGAGGGCCCTGCTTGCAGATTTAATTTTATTTGTATTTGTTTTTCTATTGTATTTATTTGTGCTTATGCTTGTAATTTGTTTTTGTTTTTTTTACTTGATATTAAGTTGAAATCGTTTTCTTGTGTTGTGTGTAAACTCATTCGTAACAATTGTAACCCCATTGTAAAAACACAAATGCACTGAATGAGCAAATAACTTTGTATTATTAATTTTGAACCACAATTGCAAGGTGTGAGAAAAATAACTTAATTTGTCAGTCTCCCTCGTTCAGACCTCGTCTCTCTCCGGGTCGTCTGAACACACTGAGGATCTCTCTGAGCAAACGAGTCGCTCATCTGGCAGAAGTACTTGCTGTTATTCTCGTACGTTTCAGGATATCTGCAGGTGACTGAGATGTTGCTTCCCACAGATCCAGTGACGGTAAGAGCCAGTGAGTTGTTGTTTATCAGTGATATTGAAGAGTAAAAAGTGCAGTTCTCACTGATTTAGTGTAATGACAGCTATAGTATCTGAGAAACTGATGGAGGTGACGGTTCTCATGACCGCCTGCTTCAACCTCGACTCCCACTACCTGTTCTCACACTAAATACTGGATAGATATTATGAGTGTGAGTTACACTTCCCTAATGCACAAACAAATACAGTGTCAGAAATATGATCTTAAAAACAGCTCCCTCTTCAGGACAGTGGAGGTAAAGTCTGGCCATCCTCAAGGTTACTCCATCCATGATATTTTACATATGGGAATGCAATTGCATATTTCTGCATATTCCATCAATTAATGCACAAATTGTTTAATCCATTCATCCATCCACTCATCCACCCATAAACCCATCCAACTATTGATTTGTCCATGCATCCATCCATCCATCCATCCATTGTTGCCTGATCATTTTACACATGGGAATTCAATTTCATATTCCTGCCCCATCTATTAATGCACAAACTGATTCATCCATCCAGCCATTCATCCACAAATTCATCCATCCATTAATCCAGTCCACACATACCCACCCATCCATCTATCCATTCATCCACATAACTTCTTGTTTGAGCTGCGTGCTGTACAGAACATCTGCCTGAATGACAACGTAGCATGATCTCTGAGCAGATGCAGTTGTATGCTGACCGTCTCAGCTATGTGAGCACTAAACAGCGCAGTGAGATCCAGTGAGGATCATTCGAGTTCAGCACAGAGTTCGCCAATACAAACCACAAATGTCTAACTCGTTTAAAGCCAGTTAAAAGGTTAGTTCGCCCAAATATGGATATTTTTTAACATACAAAACCTCATGGCTTCACTTCAGAAGGCCTTTATTAACACCCTGAAACAACTTCTCTTTAAATGTGGTCATGAATTGAGAAATTACATTTTCCTTGATCTTTTGACATATGAGGCCTTCATACTATCAGAATATCAGAACTGAGAACTTCCTTGTTAGCTCAGAAACAGCCTTTATTGAAACCAAGATCAGAAAGCAAGATTTTTTTTAAATTTTTTTTTTATTATTATTATTTTTATTATTAATTTTATTTTAATTAATGCAT
>RJVU01017965.1:1241655-1264945 GCA_003731715.1 Anabarilius grahami
CCAAAAAAAAAAAAAAAAAAATCAAGAAATATGTCACTTTTCTTGTATTTAATCAAGAGATTTGAGAAATGTGTCAATTTCAATTAAGAAATGTGAAAAAGAAGTCTGTGAGTTAGAGAATTTGCTTATGAATAATGTTTCCAAAAAAATGGGAATGCAATAATTATGCGGTAACAGCCAGACTTCTTTCTAGTCTATAAACTCAATAAAAGATGCGCAGTAACATTTGACTTTAGGAACATGTTTTATTCTGAAGAATTTTTCAAATACACTTATTATTATTATATTATTTTTTTTAAATATACTTATTTCATCTAAGATCAAATCGGGTTCTTTGGTGTCACTCCTACTAAAACTTGGATAACATTTTACAAATTGAGTTATACTGGAAGGAACCACTTTCACAAGTGATTGCACCTTCATGTTCGCTGTCATGCAGTATGTGTGTGCTTGAGCACTGATGTAGGCAATTAAAGCCTCATTATTATGATTTATGTGGTTTATTAATAAAATAGAAATTTGTTGAATAATCAGTTAAAATGAACAATTACTAGTTAACCATAAAAATCTTTAGTCGAGGACAGCCCTACTTATTTCAGCCAATCATAGCAGTGCATCTCTTACAGCAGACACGCCTCTTCAAACACTAACTATTCAGAAACCTCATGAATACTGATCATGGTGACAGGAAGATTCTCTTCACACTGAGTTTCATTTGAATATTATTATGAAAGATCTGCAGTAATGGAATTATAAAATAAATAAATAAAAAATCATTCTTCTTGAAAGATGTTTCAATGTTGTTCCTGTCTCGGCATGGGGCAGGTCACTAAAATAGACTTTAAAAAGAGGAAGGAAAAAATTGCAAAAACAGCTGAAGAAAGTTTTCAGCTCACATTTGCAGTTCACTCTCCTGGAGTCTGTTTGCTGTGTCTGAAACTACAACACGGTAAGAGTTACACTTGTTCAGTGATGAATATTGAATAAATAATGAATCTCCATTCACAGAAGAAACTTCTGAGAAACATTTTCTATCATAATAACCTCTGAACATCCAGAGCTCATGTGAGAATTGAATGTGTTAGAGTACAATAGACTGAAGTTATTGTGTTTTTGAAGCTAAAGCTGACATGTTGTACTGTTGTAAATGATTTAGTTTCCTGCAGTGATGTCACAGAGACCGGCTCCTTCTCTTCTTCTGCTGTTTCTGCTCATGATTCCAGGTGAGTCTCTCCTGTAAATGTGTGACTGATAATAACTCAATATTAGAAACAAAGATTGTGACTGATTAACTTGGTCCAGTTAGTCCTGGGGGCAAATAAATGTATTGAAATATATTTGTTGCATCCAAACAAAATTATATTATTTAAGGTTTTACTGACATAATGATAACTGCTGAAACTTCTGACATTTAGTTCAGACTGTTTTTCATGTTTAGCGTTTACTCTTCTGTTTCCTGTATTTCATCACCTGTCTGTCTGTCTGTAGAGTTTACACATGATAAGTGTAGTTCTTCATTTACATAAACACCAGTTTTGTAAAATAAAGTTTTCATAGATGGACATTTTCATTATTTCCTTGTCAATGTGTGTTTCAGGAGTTTGTAGCCAGTGGAGTGTGTGGTACAGTCATTCACACATCTGTGCACTAAAGGACTCATCAGTGATAATGAACTGCACTTATAAATACCCTACTGGACATCAGATCAGGAAAGTGTTCTGGACCAAAACATTGGAAAAAGATAATGGAGAGTTTCCAGATCTGTCTAAGGACCCTGAATACAGTCAGAGGCTTCAGTATCTGGGAAATAAACAGCAGAACTGCTCCATCAGACTGAGTCATGTGACACTGAAGGATTCACGCATGTACTATTTCAGATTCATCACTTATAATCCTGATGGTAAATGGACTGGTGATCCAGGAGTGACTCTTGCTGTCACAGGTGACTTTAATGAGGTTTCTCTCTTCTTCTGTGCATTAGGCTGAATAATAATCAGTGTATGACAGCAGCACTAGATATAATGTGTGTGTTGTGTTCAGATCTTCAGGTGGAGTCTCCTGAGAGAGTGACAGAGGGAGATTTAGTCCGTCTCACATGTAAAAGCAGCTGCACTCTGACTGACAGAGCAACATTCATCTGGTATAGAAACTCACTGCCATTAACTAAAGGAAACCAGCTTGACCTCTGGAGAGTCAGCAGAGAAAATACAAGCAGATATAGCTGTGGTGTATATGGACACAGTTACATATCTCCTGCTGTTCAACTCAATATCAGATGTCAGTATATTCTTTGAAGTTTTCTTTCCAAAGCCAGTAGAGTTCAATTGTCCCTCCTTTTGTTTAAAAGTGGAAGTAAACTGTGCTGATCTTTAAAACAATGTTAAAATATTGTTTCAACAGTACGGCACAAGATATGAACAATATTTGTGATTTTAAACTCCTTTAAAGCACAAATAATGTTTGCATTTTAACAGAAGAATGAATCAAAATCCTTCTATGAAATAACAAGCTTCACAATTACGCCTTTAAATCCTCCAAAACTGGTCCGTATTCATGTTGGATCCAAGAATTAATGTTGTTGTAAGAATTAATGTTGATTAATTAATTGTTTTTACTAAATTCTGTAAAAACAGAAATAAAAGTACATTGGTGGGGCGAATGATGCTTGAACGTACATTTTGAGGGTGTTTTGTGCCATCTGGGGGAAAATCTCCATTTGCTTGAATGTGAAGCAATTCTAGACACATATCATTTGTGAAAAATCCAACTAGTCATGTTTATATGTAATATTGATATTTTGACTCTGAGGCCATACTGTAATTTACATGCATGATCAAGTTCAAACGCTTTATATATTGTTGTTGTGACACATAACAAAATGACTCTTGTGACAACCCCAAAGTACATTTAAAAATTAGAATCAAGAATAAAACACATTAATTAAATACCAAATAAAATATATAATTATTATATTGTTGTTAATTATTTAATCTAAAAAGGCTAAGAAAGCATTATCAACAGACAAAAGCTTGAACATTACTAAGAATAGGAAAAATGTCATATACCACGTACATATTATTCACACTCTTATTTTTCGTGTGGAGTCTTGATATTACATATTTCTCCTGTAGATCCTCCAGAGAAACCAGTGATCTCCATCAGTCCATCTGGTGAAATAGTGTCAGGACATTCAGTGACTCTGATCTGCAGCAGTGATTCAAACCCTCCTGCAGAAATCAGCTGGTTTAAAGGAAGAACGTTTGTAGGATCTGGAGGAATTTTCAACATCTCAAAGATCAGCTCTGATCACAGTGGAGAATACAAGTGCAAGTCCATCAATGAACATGGAGAGAAATACTCTGCTGTGACTTTAAATGCCATGTGTGAGTTAATGATGGTTCAGTAACTGTGACATATAATCATTAACAATTCCAATAAATTTGCAATGTAATATGTTTTTTTTTTTTTTTTTTTTAGACCCACCCAGGAACATCTCAGTGTTGATAACTGGATCTGGTGAAATAGTGTCAGGAGATTCAGTGACTCTGATCTGCAGCAGTGATTCAAACCCTCCTGCTCTGAACTTCAGCTGGTTTAAGGAGAATGAAAGCTCAGCTGTTGGATCTGGACAGAGTTTCAGTGCACTACAGAGTGGACGCTTCTACTGTCAGGCTCACAATCAACATGGATCTCAGAGATCAGACGCTGTAACTGTCACAGGTGAAGATCGTATTTTATCGACAGTTGTGTGGCTCTGAGAGTTAATCCTAACACAGATTCTTCACCTTTCAGTGCATCATCATCTCGGTTGGCATGTCTGGTTGGGGATCACAGTGACATGTTTAGGATTCATCATCATCATCATCATCATCATTCTGTTTATAATGTAAGACATTCTCAATTACAGTGAGTGTTTGCATGTACAGTAATTCACTTTCAGACTAGTGCTGGTAGAAATGCCTCATGTGATATGAGTAGTTAGTCTTTAAAAGGCCGCTTAAGTTTATCTGTTATTACAGGAGAAAACGAAGAGATGCTAAAACTGAAGACCTCACAGTGAAACAGGTAAATCATCCAGACTCAACATGTGAATAATCTCATTAAACAGGGCCATCCATACAGTACATATTGTTGGAACGATACAGTGGAACAAAAAACAGAAGTTCTAGCAACGTTTTTTTATTAATGTTTGATGTCTTCTAGTCTTAGCATTTATAGAACGTTTTGTCAGGAGTGCAACAGTCAAATACATCCGTCTAGCATGTGTTTACATATTGTTTTACAGGGCATAAAGTCTGATTTATACTTAATGCGTCTGCAAGTTCGCTTGGGTGCGTGCGGCAAAAATTACATCACGGCTTCGGCGGACAGGGTTGCCAGGTGTTCACAACAAAACCTGCCCAACTGCTACTTGAAACTAATTGGATTTCAGGGGGTCCCCTAGAAAAAAAATCTTATTCTGGGGGGTAAAATCCAGGGTTAATACCAGGGTTCCCCTGGTAAAATTCTCATTCCAGGGGTTAAATATCTTGTTATTTGGGGTCGCTTCAACCCGCGGACATGAAAAACAACCCGTGGCAACAGTGTTAAAGTAGCCCAATTCCACAGGAAAACTGTGGACTTGGCAACACTGTCAATGGAAGTACGAACCCATTTTGTGTGGCGGTGTGCACAGCATTTTTTGTAAGTTTGCACGTGGCTCCCATCCTAACATGCATGACTTTGAGCCAATTCTGACCAAGCAGGTGCGTGTGTACCAGCATCTCACAGGCACTCAGTGTGTGCTTGTCAAAATTAATTGCATACATTTGCAAAATGAGCCTACAAATGCAGAAATATGCCTTTTAATGAAAATAAAGGTCCATGTTTAATGAAAATGTTCATGAAATATAACAAGTAATAATCTCAAGGTTTACTGGATTTGACACAATTCTTTGATTATTTTGTAGCATGGGTTTAGTGAAGTGTACATGTCAAGTGTGTACCTTAGGGTGTGTTCACACTTGTAGTTTGGTTTGTTTGGTTCATTTGGTCCAGACCAAAAAAAATAAAAATGTAGTCCTGGTCCGATTAGCATTCATATTAGCAATTTTATCAGTGAATGATACCAAACCTAAAGGCATAGTGATACATTCACAACCTGATTGGTCGGATTTTATGACATATTGCCTATTTTGAGACAAAACTTACCAAACATATGTAATGGGGCTAAAGGATGTTTATTTTTATTTCAAACTGCTCTTGACGACACCACTCCAATTTTATTTGGGTAGGAGATCCCAGAACACCTAAAGGTTTCCCCGCATTGCTATTCAATTCAATGAACATACTTAAGGCAGAATTACTATAAACAAAGCATACTTTTATTTAAATACATGAATTCTGGTCTCATTTAGTTTCACTCAAAAGCTGGCCAAACTTACTCATACAGGGTAGTAATAACTACTAGAGGGTGACATAACACTTAAAAAGAAACACCCACAAAATTAAATAAATACAAATCAACAAAAAAATAAAATACAAATAAAAATATATATTTAAACAATTTCCGATACGCCACACTAATACACAAGAGACTCAACCACACACCATTTCCACACCACACTTGTATAGGTGGGAATGAGTATCTCCCCCCTTAGTTACACCCCAAGCTAGAATTAATGGCCTAGCTGTAAAACACAAAATAAACCATAAAAAACACACTGTTCACACTAGTACTGGGCCAACAAAACAATACAAAAAAATAAAAACTACATGTGATATTTCACAAAACCATAAAATGTTAAACCAAAAAAACTAAAGGTAGGGAAAACAGTGATCAACAACACAGGACAGAACTCTAGAAAAGAAAAGACAATAAATAAACCAAAAATACACAATAGATCAACCCATAAAACAATCACATTCATAAAAAACTATAATTGTTATACCAAAAGATATAACTGAGAATACACAAACTACTAACATCAAATCATATTACAATTTAAACTAGAGACCCTCGTCCATATACATTTAATACAATCAGCAAATGTTAAAATGGGCTAGCTATCCCAGCATTACACAAAAAAGGAATACCTTTTGTTGTGTATGGCAGATTTCAGACGCCACAGAGAGTATAGCAATTCACTTCCTAAAACGGGAATACTAATTTTACTTCTCAAAATCATTTGTCTCAATACATACAAAAGGTGTGCCACTGATCATTTCCCACAACAAAATTTGTGTTAACAAATCGTAAACTCACGCGCAGTACGCTATAACGATGTTTCAGTATCCACTGTTCATCTGACTCATAACCATGTGAGGGCATTAAAGTACACTTCTCTAAAAAAAAAAAGAATAATTCCTCTTGATACACACACAAGGTGTGCTGCTAATCATTTCATGTAATTTCATTCCATTTTAATACATAGTAAACTCAAGTGCAGTGTTTCGTACCAACCATTCAGCAACTACTGCTCGTCCAGCCCAAGTTAATCAGCATGGACATTTACAGCACGCGTAAAATGTGTAAAGGAGTCAAAACAGCAGCGGGAATCCATCCATCACACACCCAAACGATCTCCTGCGTGGAGACGCACGTCTGATGCCTGTGATGGGCAAACTCAAGACTATGACAAGAAAAACCGATATGCATGAGGATTTTGTACTTTTTAGGGTCTCATCTTCCTGTTTTTGGTTCGTTTACATATCTTTGGTCAGTGTTGCGTTCATATATCATTCAAACCACACCAGAGTTCATTTGGAAGCGGACCGAGACCCATCTTTTCAGCGGCCTCGGTCTGCTTGTTTGGTGCACACCAGGGTTCGGATGGCAGCGTTCACACAGGCGAAAGCATAAATCAGGCTTAATTTGTCGTCTTTATTCTCAGGCTAGGTAAATCAGTCAAATCTGACCTTAATTATAAGCGCTTTAATATACTCACAATCAGACAGAAGACTTCTCCAGGGTTTGTTTGGGCTCAACGTCAAAAATCAATGCCCCAGGAGGCAGACTTTGTTATAAAAATAAAAAATCATTTTATTGATTACAATTAGTTTATCAGTATAAATATTCTGCAAATACTTTATAAGTTAAAGGGTGTTCATGAAGCAGCATCCGATGTCACAAATATTTAAAGTTAATATTTGGGGGCTCGTATCCCGGACGAGCCCCCATTTGTTACAGCCGGCTCTTAGACTGTAGCAAATAGGAGACCAGACGCGCCAATTCTTTGCAGAAAACATTTATTTTACACAAGAAAGACATAAATATAATATAAATAAAGAAGCGTTTTAGGGCCAGGCAGGACACTCAGCGTAACGCAGGTCACCAAGCGTCATGCTGGAACCAGACGACCATTCAACCAAAAGCCACCGCACAACTAGTCTCAGTGGCATTTAACTCCGCATCCAACGAGTGTCAGGTGTTTTGGCCACGCCCCCTCCAGATGGCACCTAAGAAATCACACACACCCAACAAGACGCACAGCGTAGACTGAGACGTCACAGTTAAATTATTGACTTCCTCAAAAATGAGGTCATTCAAATTGGGAACGCCCCTTTAAAAAAGCCCTATTTTATGTATTTTCCATTCTACGACTGAGCAAATACTAATGCATTCTTATGAAATGAAAAAAAAAAAACACTATGTGAACCCTAAATGTGAATAATAAATAATAATTCATTTTCTTCTGTTGCAGGACAATCTGTACGCTGACGTAACAGGGAGAGACGTTCATGTTTCTGAATCAGCCGATTGTGATGACGCTCAGTACGCCACTGTTACTTCCAGCAAACCCAGAAGAGACAGAAACGCTCCTGATCGCAGAGATACTGAGGAGATCCAGTACGCAACTGTACAACATCACAAAAACAAACAGACCAAGAGATCAGAGGAGAACGAAAGCCAGTACGGCAATATCAGGATTCACCAGCCTGAATCTGTTGTGAGGTGAGAAGAACCAGCTTAAAGACACAGTTCACCCAAAATAAAACATTTGTCATCTACTCATGACAAATGTTACTTTTATGATTATGATGAAAGGAGAATTTATAGATCTTTAAATCTGGACATTTTTCTTAATAACTTTGTGTCCCATTGAGGTTTAAGTAACTTGATATACAAGGTGTCTTTACTTTTAAAATGACTGTATCGTCATGCAATCTTTTAATCATTGTTTCTGTTTTTCCTTTATTTTATTTTATGTTCTTTAGGCGATCAAATGTTGAAACTGTGGAAGACGCTTCTGTGATCTACAGCCGTGTCAAATGAGTAACAGAGATCATCATGAAGACAAAGGCCTAAACAAATAATAATTAATGTTCTGAAAGTAGGGCTGTCAATATAGCATGCTCAGTTATTTATTATTCAATATTCAGGTAAATAATGACAGGAATGCAGTGAATATGAACTTTTACAAGATGAATAATACAAAGGAAAGATCCAAGAACCCACAACAGTGTTTGAAGAGACTAAAAAACGTTTGTGATGTCACTGGCTGGTAATTTGATTTAAACTTTTGATTTCAAATGTTTTCAGCGACCAAATAAAAAATTAATATCAATTTTACCAAAATCAAGCTTGAGAGTGGTTATTTCTGTGTACGTGCATTGAAAAATGTTGGTTTTATGGGTTTGAAAATACGGAGCCCCTAAAGGGACACGTGATGAAAAAAAAAAAAAAAAAAATTATGCTTTAATGCTTTTGCATTCTCTCTTCCCTGGGAAATTTTTGTGAGCAGATGCAAAAGCTTTGAAATATAATGTTTCCTCCCATCTCATTGTTTTTCAATCACATGTCCTTTTATGGGCTTCATATTAAGCAACATTAGCTGAGAATTAATTTTAATCGGTGACGTATATTGAGACACTGTGTGTCGTACATGTGTTCTTCATTACGGGCTGGTGCTTATGTGTGGGCGAACTGATGCTGGATGAGGTCATTTCCTGTCCCACCCACCTCTAAAAATAAAAAATCTCAAGGATTTCAAAATATAACTTGTCAAAGTGAAGACATCCAGTCTTCCTGAGTATAAGTTCCTGTAATTAGAATCTTTCTCAGTAATTCTTCAGAAAATGTTACCAGGAAGAAAGGTTTTATGGTTTTAAAAACCCAGTTTTATTTTTATATGTGATGTATTCCTGAATATCCCTTCAATCTTAATATGTTCAAAGCATTAGTGAAACTAAATATGCCCTATATGTTAATAAATCTGTGTGAATGATTTACTGATCAAAGTGGTGGGCAATTTCTTATAGCAAAATGCTTTGGGACTTTTTTTTTTTTTTTTTTAGAAATCAGTAAATTACTGGATCATGATGAAGTTGTCTAATGTTCTTTGTGTGGGCAGAGAAGGCAGTGAGTTGAGAAGGAGGAAGAATCATTTTCTGTTTGTGAAGCCTTTTAAAATAAACCATGTTAACTGAGAATTTCATCAGTTTATCGTCTGCTGGAGAGACTCACTAGAACACGGTAAGAGTTACTCTGGTAACTGTGTGAATATAGTCTGATTAATACTGTTGTAGCAACCACTGACCTATTCAATAGGACATATTTTCACTAAATATGTTTTATATTTACAATATTTTAAAAATGTTTACATTTTTGTGCAAAAAATATTTGTACTTTATAATAACATTCAGTTATAAGTCACTTATAAATTATTAGTTAATGATGAACTAACCCATTTGTGCCCAAATTTTTCTGGTTTCATGCATATAGTCGTGTTAATAGTGTCCTATGTGAACATGCTCTGCATTTATTTTCCCCAGGTTTTTGTTTTTTTGCTTAAAAAACATATTTGAGTGTTCGGCAACTATAGTTGTCAATGTAAAATTTGAATAGGAGGAGAACATTTATGCATCTAACTCAAAATAACTGCTTTCAACAGATCAATCAAAGTCGAATAACATTCGATGTGAACGCAAAATAGCTGCATCTAGCTTATAATCAACAAACAACAAATCTGTTTGTCTTAAAGTGGTGGAACATAGTGCAAAACAAAGTGCAGCCATTAATTTGTTCCAACAGAGCATTGTGAATCAAAATGTTAATTTACATCGTTCATTAGAAAAAATTACATCTATATGTGACCCTGGACCACAAACCCAGTCATAAGTCGCATGGGTATATTTGTAGCTATAGCCAACAATATATTGTATGAGTCAAAATTATTGATATTTATTTCTTTAATGCCAAAAATCATTAGCATATTAAGTAAAGATCATGTTCCATGAAGATATTTTGTAAATTTGTCATGTTTTGTAAATGATTCGTTCATCATTATCTAATAACTTATAAATGACTCATAACTGAATTAATAAAACATTCATAAAATGTTAACATATCACTTATAAATCATTTATGAATGTATAGCCATGTTTATAAATGATTTGTTCATAATTAACAAATAATTTATAAATGACTTATAATTGAATTAATAAAACATTAATAAATTATTAGTATATCACATATAAATCATTTATAAATGTATATTCATGTTTTGTAAATGATTTGTAAATCATTAACTAATAATTCATAAATGACTTGACTTAACTGAATGTTATTATAAAGTGTTACCCATATTTTTAAACACAATGTTTGTGTTTTTCTCATAATGTGTGTGTGTAATATTGCAGTGATGTCACTGATAATGGCTCATCCTCTTCCTCTGGTGTTTCTGCTCATGATTCATGGTGGGTCGCTCCTGCTGGAGAATTATTTTTTTCTTTAAGTCACTTCTCAAAGAAAATTGTTAATTTCTAATAATCTTATTCATCAGTTACTGAACCTTCTGTTCAAACCCTTTTCACAAACAAATTACAGTGAACATCAGCAAAGCTAAAAAAAAATAAAAAAATAAAAATAAAATAAAATAAAAATAAAATAAAAACTATGGTGAACAAACCATTTGATTTGTGTTTCAGGAGTTTATAGCCAGTGGCATGTGAGCTACAGTCCTTCACACATCTGTGCACTAAAGGACTCATCAGTGATAATGAACTGCACTTATACATACCCTACTGGATATCAGATCATGAAAGTGTACTGGACAAAAGGTGATGTAAAAGATAATGGAGAGTTTCCAGATCTGTCTGAGGACCCTGAATACAGTCAGAGGCTTCAGTATCTGGGAGATAAACAGAAGAACTGCACCATCAGACTGAGTCATGTGACACTGAAGGATTCACGCATGTACTATTTCAGATTCACCACTAATGTATGTGCAGAAAATTGGACTTGTAATCCAGGAGTGTATCTTGCTGTCACAGGTGACTTTCATGATGTTTCTCTCTTCTTCTGTGCATTATGTTGAATAATAATCAGTGTATGACAGCAGCACTAGATGTGAAGTTAATAAACGTAATTTCGGGAGGAGTACGCCCATCTAATCTTCCAATTAATACCAAGGTATAAAACCAGCATCTTATCGCTTCCTGTTGTTAGTTCTTTTGGCATCCCTCCTCCTCCCCTTCTCCTCTTTTTGTACTTATTTTTTGCCTGTTATAGGGGGGCAATCGGAGCTCGAGTAGGATATTCTTTCCGAGCCCCTCTATAACAGACAGCAAGCCAAATCTGTTTACCACTTACGCTAAGATTATATGGGCACACAAACTCGTGAAATAATGTGTGTGTTGTGTTCAGATCTTCAGGTGGAGTCTCCTGAGAGAGTGACAGAGGGAGATTCAGTCCGTCTGACATGTAAAAGCAGCTGCACTCTGACTGACAGAGCAACATTCATCTGGTACAGAAACTCACAGCCATTAAGTACTGGAATTATTGGAAACCAGCTCATCCTCGGGAGAGTCAGCAGAGAAGATACAAGCAGATATAGCTGTAGTGTAGATGGACACAGTTACATCTCTCCTGCTGTTCAACTCAATATCAGATGTATGTATTTTATTTACTGTATGTCCCTCTTTAAGGTTTCATAAATATAAAGTATGAGGGCAAAATGTTGTAAGCTTTTCTTTGTATTAATGGACAGCTTTGACATATTCTGTTGCACACAGTCACTTCTACAGTCATATAATCTCCAAACATTTTGATTAGAATAGTGTCTGAACACATTTGAGATTAACTGAATCAGAGTTATTGTGAGTAAATCAATCATGATCAGGCAACCCATGACCATGTGCACTTATCCAATATCCATGTAGAGTTTTTCTTGACACTTTGATGCCATTAGTGATGAATTGGGGATTGACAATAACATTTTAAATATTTCTCCTGTAGATCCTCCAGAGAATGCAGTGATCTACAACAGTCCATCTTGTGAAATAGTGTCAGGAGATTCAGTGACTCTGATCTGCATCAGTGATTCAAACCCTCCTGCAGAAATCTACTGGTATAAAGGAGGAACGTTTGTTGGATCTCAAAGAATCTACAGCATATCAAAGATCAGCTCTGATGACAGTGGAGAATACAAGTGCAGATCCATCAATGAACATGGAGAGAAATACTCTGATGCTGTTACTTTAAACATCATGTGTGAGTTGAAGATTCAGTAACTGTAGTAACAAACAAAGTAGTGGATTAACAATATTAAAACATAACCAATTTCTTTTGTCTTTTAGACCCTCCCAGGAGAGTCTCAGTTTCCATCATTCCGTCTGGTCAGATTTGGGCGGGAGATTCAGTGACTCTGAACTGCAGCAGTGATTCAAACCCTCCTGCAGAAATCAGCTGGTTTAAAGGAAGAATGTTTGTAGGATCTGGAAGAATCTTCAACATCCCAAAGATCAGCTCTGATGACAGTGGAGAATACAAGTGCAAGTCCAAAAATAAACATGGAGAGAAATACTCTGATGCTCTGACTGTAAACATCATGCGTGAGTAAATGATGATTCAGTAACTTTGACATTAAATCCTCTAAACATAGTCTGTGATGGCAGCTTTATAGTGATTGTTAATGATATCTATGCTTCTCTGTTTAAGATCCTCCCAGGAGTGTCTCAGTCTCCATAATTCAGTCTGGTCAGATTTTGGAGGGAGATTCAGTGACTCTGACCTGCAGCAGTGATTCAAACCCACCTGCTCTGAACTTCAGCTGGTTTAAAGGAACAACATATCTGAAATGGGGACAAACATACAACATCTCAAAGATCAGCTCTGATGACAGTGGAGAATACAAGTGCATATCCATCAATGAACATGGAGAGAAATACTCTGATAATGTGACTTTAAATGTCATGTGTGAGTTAATGATTGCTTGCATTTTGTTCACATCTAAATTCATAATTTTTTAATATTTGTTGTGAATTTACATTTTTGACTGTTTAAGATCCTCCCAGGAACGTCTCAGTGTTGATAACTGGATCTGGTGAAATAGTGTCAGGAGATTCAGTGACTCTGATCTGCAGCAGTGATTCAAACCCTCCTGCTCTGAACTTCAGCTGGTTTAAGGAGAATGAAAGCTTAGCTGTTGGATCTGGACAGAGTTTCGGTGCACTACAGAGTGGACGCTTCTACTGTCAGGCTCAAAATCAACATGGATCTCAGAGATCAGACGCTGTAACTGTCACAGGTGAAGCTTTTATTAACACACTCCTGTATCTTCACATCATTCATCAGTTTGGAGAGTTAATCATGATGATCTTCCTCTTTCAGTTCACGATGATGATGTTAGGAATGTGATTGTGATTGCAGCGACATCTGGAGCATTGTTCATCAGCGTCATCATCATCATCAGCATCATCATATTTATAATGTAAATAAAATCGATCAATAAAGAGTAGGGACATAATGTGCTTTTAAATGAATACAATAGGACATTATTAAAATAAATGGCTTGTTTGTGCTTCCCTTTATCAGTCAGAAGAAAAGGAAAAACAGAATACATGAGTATGAGGTGAGATGATCAAATAATTCAATAAATTAATTAGAGCTTCTTTCTACATGTACATGTATTATCACACTCATGTTTTTTTACTGCTGTAGTCAAAATGTGAGAAGAAAGAGACCATGGAGTGATCACACTTTAGATCAGGGGTTCTCAAGATCCACCTCGAGATCCACTGTCCTGCAGTTCTAGCTAGAAACGTATCAGGTTACTCATGTAACCATGGTTCCCTGAGAGGGGGATGAGACTGCGTAGCCATGGCAACACTTTGGGGAATCCCTTCAGACGTATACAACTAGTCCAATTGTGAGTGGTGCAACGTCATCCCGTAACGTACGGCGACACGTTGTAGCCACATAGATATGGCCTCTACAATCCACCCGCTAATGGTAGGTTTAGTAGCCGGGCAGCCCTTCTAGGGGGCCCGAAGCATACTAGCAGTTGATCCGACTTTCTCCATTGAGAGGTCTTTCTGACATAGACCTGGAGGGCTCTGACCAGACAGAGCGACTGTAGCTTCTCGCGTTCAGCCGATGTTAGAGGAGAATGGAAGGCCTGGAGGACTGTAGATCTAGCCACATTAGTGGGTACTTTGGGTATATAACCCAGTCTCGGGTGCAAGATAGCTTTAACGCCACCCGGGGCAAACTCCAAACAGGATAGAGCAACAGAGAGAGCTTGTAATCCCCCACTCTCTTAAGGGATGTAATAGCCAACAAAAATGTCATCTTAAGTATGACAAATTTATCAGAAGCTGTGACCAAGTGCTCGAAGGGTGCCAAGGATAACCCTTCTAAAACAACTGTCAGGTTCCAGGAAGGAATCTTGACCTGAGCCATAGGCCTCATCCTCAAAGATCCACAGAGGAAATGAGTTACTAGATGGTGTCTCCCTATGTGCCATTGCGCCAGAGTTTCCACATTTTCCGGCCGGGGGTGAAATATTGAGCCCTCGGCCTATGTCAGGAGATCTCTCCTGACAGGAATCTCCCATGGGAGACCGTTGAGGAGAGCTATTATGTCCAAGAACCACACTCGGGCCGGCCAGCATGTGGCTTATAGCAGCAGCCTGATCCCGTCCTGCCGAATTCTCTCTAGAACTCCCAGGAGCAGAGCGATCAGGGGAAATGCGTACAGCCGCAGCGTCAGCCACGGTTGTACCATAGCGTCCAGCATCAGGGGAGCTGGATGAGCAAGGGAGAACCACAGAGGACAGTGCGAGTTCTCTTGGCTCGCAAAGAGATCCACCTGCGCCTAGCCGAACTTTCTCCAAATAAGCTGCACCGTCTCAGGGTGCAGTCTCCATTCCCCGGGCCTCAGCCCCTGCCTCGACAGGATGTCTGCTCCAACATTCAGATGCCCAGGGATATACATTTATCTCAGAGAGAGCAATTTTCCCTGAGACCAAAGGAGGATCTGATGCATCAGCTTGCATAAGGGGCACAACCTCAGACCTCCCTGGTGATTTATATAGGCAACCACTGACATTTTGTTTGTCCGAACTAGGACATGGTTGCCTCTGAGGTGCCTTAAGGCTAGCCAAACCGCTAACATCTCTTGGCAATTTATGTGCCAAGAAAGATGCTTTTCACTCCACAGACATTGGGTAGAGTGGCCTTCCATGACCGCCCCCCACCCAGTGTTGGATGCGTCTGTCAAAACTATTTTGTGATGACAGGATGCCCCCAACACAGGGCCCTGAGACAGGTACCAGTGTTTCTTCCATGTGACCAGGGAACAAAGGCATCTGCATACAAAATGGGTTGCCCCTCTGGGAAAACCCTCTGGTCCTGAGCCACCACTGTAAAGGTCTCATGTACAGTAGCCCAAAAGGTATCACGTTGGAAACTGGTGCCATGAGCCCTAACAGTCTGTTGGGTTACTGTTTTACAGTGATGGATTGGCCTAGCTTGATTCTGGACACCTTTGCCAGAATCGACTCGATACGTGCGGGAGACAATTGTGCCTGCATCGTAACTGAGTCCCATATAACTCCTAGATACGCCGTTTTCTGGACGGGAGTTAGCATGCTCTTTTTCATATTCATTCTCAGCCCCAGGCGTTTCATGTGGTTGAGCCAGGGCCGCGTTATCCTAATGGGCAACATGGGCTGCAACCCAGGGCCCCGAACACTGGGGGGCCCCCGAGACAATCCTCTTTTCATCGTGAAAAGAGTCATCGTCGTCACACACCCGAATCAAGAGTCACAGGCGCAGCGGACATGCACGCAGGAATACAACCAGGACAGTGGCGTGGCGTCTGGGTATGCACATGCATATGAGCCTAGGTGTATTGGTTGCCCACTATTACAGGCTTAACACCAAGGTATACTTCGGGCGTTCGCATCGCGTAATTTTTGTCATCAGGAGGGTTGATGCTGAGAAGCCCAATTTTTGTGATAGCACAGACCGTGTGTGTACTGTACAACAGCCCATGCGAAAGTGAATTGAGTGCTTGAAAACAAAAGTCCACTAGACCGAACGCATCTTTCCGCAGCCACATACTTTTAAAGGCTCGCACGTGCGTCTATGCGCGAGACAGAAGCCGTGCGCATGTTCATACAAATTAAGTACAATAGAAATAATGTTGTCAATAACTTGCTAAAGCCTAACTATGTTAAATGTTACTACTAAAATCATTAAAAATCTGAATAAATGGACAAAGAAAGTAGTACAGAATTGTAAAAGAGTCATATTGGTTTTCTGAAAAAAAAATGGCTACGTCTGCACATTTTAAAATACTGCCCAAGATGTGAATAAATGTAACTCGTACACTCGTTGGGGTGGATACTTTTCATTCAACGAAATACGCTTTGCGTTCGTTAGCCCAGGGCCCCGCGAAGGCTTAACGCGGCACTGGGTTGAGCACAAAATCATGATGATGCTGCCATTTCTTGAGACTGAGCTAACACCAGCCAGTCGTCTATATAGTTGAGCACCCAAATTCCCTGAAGTCTGATTGGTGCTAGAGCTGCATCCATGCACTTTGTGAATTTGCGAGGAGAGAGCGCTAGGCCAAATGCCACAGATGTTGAGCACTGGGCCCGGCGGTTGAGGGCTGAGAAGGGGCCGCAGCCGTCTCAACCCCTACCGCCAGGTCCATCTGTGAACCCCATGACTGCAGACACCGAGCTGCCTCAACAGCTGCTGGACCTGAGCCGCAGGGAATGTTGAACTGGCCGCTTTCAGAGAAAAGGGCCAGCCGGGAGCGGAACGTTTTGATGGGAAATGCTTCACAGATGGGGTAGTCAGCCCTCTCAAGGGCTGACTGTGCATGCTCCGCTCCCAAACAACAAACACAGAACTCGAATGCACGGTCTAAAGTTCTGCTGTTGTTTTTCACTCGCCATTTCTGATAATGTATATACACTCACCTAAAGGATTATTAGGAACACCTGTTCAATTTCTCAGTAATGCAATTATCTAATCAACCAATCACATGGCAGTTGCTTCAATGCATTTAGGGGTGTGGTCCTGGTCAAGACAATCTCCTGAACTCCAAACTGAATGTCAGAATGGGAAAGAAAGGTGATTTAAGCAATTTTGAGCGTGGCATGGTTGTTGGTGCCAGACGGGCCGGTCTGAGTTTTTCACAATCTGCTCAGTTACTGGGATTTTCACGCACAACCATTTCTAGGGTTTACAAAGAATGGTGTGAAAAGGGAAAAACATGCAGTATGTGGCAGTCCTGTGGTTGATGCTAGAGGTCAGAGGAGAATGGGCCGACTGATTCAAGCTGATAGAAGAGCAACTTTGACTGAAATAACCACTCGTTACAATCGAGGTATGCAGCAAAGCATTTGTGAAGCTACAACACGCACAACCTTGAGGCGGATGGGCTACAACAGCAGAAGACCCCACTGGGTACCACTCATCTCCACTACAAATAGGAAAAAGAGGCTACAATTTGCACGAGCTCACCAAAATTGGACAGTTGAAGACTGGAAAAATGTTGCCTGCTCTGATGTGTCTCGATTTCTGTTGAGACATTCAGATGGTAGAGTCAGAATTTCGCGTAAACAGAATGAGAACATGGATCCATCATGCCTTATTACCACTGTGCAGGCTGCTGGTGGTGGTGTAATGGTGTGGGGATGTTTTCTTGGCACACTTTAGGCCCCTTAGTGCCAATTGGGCATCGTTTAAATGCCACGGCCTACCTGAGCATTGTTTCTGACCATGTCCATCCCTTTATGACCACCATGTATCCATCCTCTGAAGGCTACTTCCAGCAGGATAATGCACCATGTCACAAAGCTCGAATCATTTCAAATTGGTTTCTTGAACATGACAATGAGTTCACTGTACTAAAATGGCCCCCACAGTCACCAGATCTCAACCCAATAGAGCATCTTTGGGATGTGGTGGAACGGGAGCTTCGTGCCCTGGATGTGCATCCCACAAATCTCCATCAACTGCAAGATGCTATCCTATCAATATGGGCCAACATTTCTAAAGAATGCTTTCAGCACCTTGTTGAATCAATGCCACGTAGAATTAAGGCAGTTCTGAAGGCGAAAGGGGGTCAAAAACAGTATTAGTATGGTGTTCCTAATAATCCTTTAGGTGAGTGTATATGTATATGTATGTGTGTGTGTGTGTGTGTGTGTGTGTGTATGTGTGTTTCCTACAGGACAAACAACACCAAATAAGATGGACAGAGACACAGAACGCTTGCTGAAGATCAGAAAGCTGAAACAGCTGTGTTTGCTGGCTTCTTTGTAGCTTATGTGTTCCTCCGGCATACGTCACAGGATGATATTGCACCAATCATGATTGGACTAGTTGTACACTTCTTCAGGAGCTCTTATGCTGAAGGAATTCCCCAAAGCGTTGCCATGGTTACGCAGCGCGTGTTCCCTCGAAAGGGAATTAGTAATGTAGCAATTAAATATTCACTTTGTTGTCACCAAAGCTCTCTGTTTTGTTCTCAATCGTTTAACCGTTATGCTGCATCATTAGTCTGTCTGAATTCAGTTTCATGAGGTACCTGTGTGAGTAAATGCTGCCTGCTAAGTCACAACCTGATAGGGCAGCGAGGCAACAATAAGCTGCATAGGTTTTCAGATGCGGCTAGTGCCTTCAGGATTACTACAGAGTTGCAGGTAGGTGTGTTTCATTAGGGTTGGAGCTAAACTCTGCAGGGAAGTGGATCTCGAGGTCCAGAGTTGAGGACCCCTGCTTTAGATTGACACTTTTGCATCTGTGTTGTTAGGGACACTTACTGTCATGGTAACTATTTAAAAACACCTGTTTTGTAGTGTAAGTCCTTCTCTTTGTTTCCCTGTAGAATGATTCTCCCAGTACAGGAACATATGCAGCTCTTGACCCGAAGTCAAGATCTTCTGATGTGTACAACACACTCACAGTAAGTAAAATATCACAAACTAGACATGTAATAGAGTTTGTGCTTTCAAAAGTCAGGTAATCTGTCTAATAGTCAGTATGTCTTTCACATAGACTGTCCATCCCAGACCTGCTGTTCACCAGTCGGCTCTTTTCAGTATGAGAATCTGTAAGTGTGAGATCCTCAATATAATATTCTCTTTATAATCAGTAAAGAGGAAAATATCCTTAATCTACCAGTCAATAAATTTAAACATGTTTTTTTGTTAGTTTTTTTTTTGCTGTTGTACTGTATATTTATTGTATTATTTTTTTATTTTTTTATGTTTGTGTAAATGTGTTTCCCTTGTCTTATTTCTGTTGTAGCCACATTGAAGCAATATCCAGTAGCAACATATGGGCAAGATAGTGGGATAGTCCTTCATGACTCATTCGCTGTCGGTCATCATCAAAAGAACTACTGCTGAACTTAGCTTACATTAGATTATATTTGATGGAAATACAATACAGCAGAAATCGATGCAATACGGTCAACAGAAAGTAGGTCCCTGCTATTCGCTCATTCTACAAACAATCCACCAAGGTGCATTCTGATTAACATGGTCCCTGCAGAGTGTTCACTGCTCCCTGAGCACTGAATATCCGTCATCAAAAGCCCGGGACAAACTAACCCAACGGTCAGCTGGCTGTTCAGCTTGTTGCAGTCATTGAGAGGCGACAACACAGTCAGCTTTCATTGCCACTAGTTTTTTGACATTGGCTTGGTGTGTCCGAGGCTAAAGAAAAGCAACAGGGTCACACAGATTATGATATAACACAAATATTGTAATTTACTTTACTTAAAAATGTAAAATATACAAATACATATACACACATGAATCTAATAAATATAATCAAATCTTAAATGCTTATTATATACTTGTTTCACTATTGCGGCTATTGATTGATTAATAATATATTTGAAGCTGTACTGTAATTGTCATGCAATATGAAAATAAATGATGGTTTGGTTAACTATGTAAATGTGTTCTTAATCCATTCTCTCAAAGGGGACATAAAACATACACACAGTTTCTGCCAATCTCATGTTAATCTTGAGTAGTATAGAGTAGTATTGCATCCTTCATATCTCGAAAGAGTTTTTAGTTTCATCAGGTTTATAAAAGACAGATATGCTTCATTCCGAAAACAGTCAAGCTCCTGGAGGCGTGCCGTGGACAGAGCTAAAGAGTCACGAGCATTAAATGCACTCATGCACAAACTGCCAACAACACAGACTTTTGATCCAGCTTTACTTACCGCTTGCGGTTTTGACTCATGAACGGGATCTTTTATCGCTGGAACCGCTCTATCTTTTGGTTTCAAATGATCTGCAAATCCAGCGTTGAACTGGGCCTTGTTTATAAAACATTTGTCACTGAAATGTGGGGAACTAACAAACACACTTGCACATCTCTGTTGCTGCCCCCTGAGTTCTACTGTTCCCTTAACACTGGGTTCTTTGGGAAGCTGAACAAGGTTATCTTTCCCTCACAACCAACAAGGTTATCTTTCCCTCGCTGCCACTGTGCACTGTGTGGCGCTTATTTCCGGGAGAAGTGCCCGCACAAAGAATTCCGTTTATGATGTCATACAGGCCCATACTCAAAAAAAACTTTCAGAAACTTATACGAACCCTGAAGGAGTGTATTTGGCACAGAAATACTCCATCATAAATTCGAAACTTTTGGCCATGTTTAGCATGAGAATCCAACTCTTTATCAGTGTTTATAAGTCAGAATGCACGAAATAGCATTAGACATCCCCTTTTAATAACTTAAATGTAGTGCTCTCATCTCTCATCTCATCACTTTCCCACTCGCAGCCACATAGTAAAAACTCCTGAGGTAAATAAACTAAGAAATGACAGAGCCTCGGCTGATTCTCAACAGTTTTACTTTGTCATTAGAATATTGAATATGCAAATGCAACATTCAACATTCAGATGCATCATGATATTGACTGGTAGCTCTGTGAGATGGAAGCTTTGTAAGAGAGGAGTGGTTGTCAGTACTGAAAGAGAATCACATAAATTATTCGGAGTTGAAGGCAGTCCTTCTGGCACTGAAACGTGTTATTCCAGAGGTAGGCAAGCTACTGTCCTGCAGAGTTTAGCTCCAAACCTGAAAAAAACACCTGCCTATAGCCTTAGTAATCCTGGTTAGCTTGTTCGGTGTTTGATTAGAGTTGGAGCTAAACTCTGCCGGACAGTGGCTCTTTAGGACCAAACTTGCCTACCTCTGTGTTAGTCAGAAAGAACATTGCAACTGTGGTGTCATACACAGGCAAGGAGTTACTCAATCTCTTCCCCTGTTGCAATTGACACAGATGTTCTTAATATGGGGCAACAAACATTTAAGATAATTGAAGATCAGGGAGTGGCGCTTCCACCCTGTAATAGTGTCACAGATATAGGATCGGGTCTGCTGGGCTGATGTGAAACTTTTTACATCTGAAGAAAACATGCACTGCCCACTGTTTCTTCAGTCAAGGGCATGAGAACCCCGCTGGGGTTGGCTGTTGGCATTAATGGCCCGGGGCCCTGATGTATGCATTTCCGCTGGTGGAACTGATACAGCCCACCCAGAACAGGGTGCGTCAGGTGAGTGCATCACTGATTTTGATCAGATCAGATTTAGTTATTTTTGTTATCAGCCATATAAAAAGAACAAAGAAGCGAATTAGCAAATTACAAATACAGTAGTGAATTAAATAGCCTAAACTCTTCTTTTTTTTCAGATACACTAGGTTTATTTAACATTATTTAACATTTTGTTGTTTGATTAACATTAATGTCTGCTAATAATGCTAATAATTAATGCTAATAATTAATGGGCTGCTGAATGCCTTTATGTAATATACTGACACATATAGGCTACAGTTTTTACCAACCTGTTTACGTCCACTTAAGCCATTACCAACTGTATTCATGCGAGATACTCCACACGATGGACATTTTGTGTGTATTTGACTATTTAGGCGCTAGGAGATCTGATCGCGCGCGCGACAGAGCGCTTCTGTTGTGTGTCATTCAGCACGATTCCACCTATCCTGCCTTCACTAATAGCAAGTTAATCAATAACGAATTGTGATCGGATTGTAACTTTGTGCTACGATGAGCTTAGCTAACTTTGATTAGGCTGTAGGCTGAAGTTATATTCAACCCGCCAAAGTGGCTGGTGGGAGTGGCTGTTTTACCCTCCACAGCTGAAATCTACCTGCATCAAGCAAATAAACAAACAGACAAGTATATCACAGTCTGAATATTTCAAATAAACACAAGATAATCATGGTTTTCAAACACAACTGATTTGTTTTTGATGAATAATAGCTTGTGTGTATCCCCACCCGTGAAGAAAACAGCTGTTTGCTCACCATTATAGTGTCTTTTATATACAAATATTGTATATATACATATATATATATATATATACAGTGGGTACGGAAAGTATTCAGACCACCTTAAATTTTTCACTCTTTGTTATATTGCAGCCATTTGCTAAAATCATTTAAGTTCATTTTTTTTTCTCATTAATGTACACACAGCACCCCATATTGACAGAAAAACACAGAATTGTTGACATTTTTGCAGATTTATTAAAAAAGAAAAACTGAAATATCACATGGTCCTTGTCACAGACACGTCAGGCTCCACCGTCCACCAATCACAACGCACTCTATCACCAGAATACTAATCACCGCCACCTGCACCTCATCATTGCACTAATCAGCAGCACTACAAAGAGCACACACACACAGCACTCCACGTCCGGTCTCGTTTGAAGATACTTCGGTATATGCTTACCTCAAGGACTCCCTGCTTTATACTCACCTGTATCCAGTGTGTCTCCTTCCTTCTGTGTCTCCTGTCTCCTGTGTGTGAGTGCTCTCCAGCGATCTCCAGCTCCAGCGTGTCATCTCAGTCTTCCATACCTGCAACGGATAAGGACAGTATCACCATTCTACTCATACATCCACCTACGATTACATCTCTGCTTACCTGATTACTTCTGCATGCTCAACTGGTGTCAATAAACTCCCATTACCTTTTACATCTGTGTCTGACTCCTGTGTACCGTAACAG
>RJVU01017965.1:1264988-1305085 GCA_003731715.1 Anabarilius grahami
AAATTTAAGGGGGTCTGAATACTTTCCGTACCCACTGTATATATATATATATATATATATATATATATATATATATATAATATATATATACACAAATATGTGGTGTAACACTGATACTCTTGTCCTCATAACAAAAGAGATCGTTTCTTATGTAATTGACAGACAAGACCAAATAAGACACACGATAACACAGAGCGCTTGCTCTGGCGTTCTTTGTTCTCAGGAGTGCTTTATAGTTTCCTGGTCCGTGACGTCACCAGTTCTGATGTCCCGTCACCCTATTGGTTTGATTTCACAAGTACTTCACGACTCAATCACGACACAAGTGATTGTGTCGTCCCACGACACAGCGTCAATGTTCCCATGAAAGTGAACAAGTTTGACCACCAGATGTTGCTAATGCGCATTGTGTTAAAAGCTTCGAGTAATGAACCATTTGTCGGCACAATTTGATGAAAGCCTCAAACGCTTCAGAAAGCCTCATTTTCCCATCACTACTTAGCAACGTTAAATTGCAAATTGTTGAATTAAATTGTTCGTTGTCTGTGAAGGATGACAACGTCTGCTGTTTCGCCATGAAACATGAAGCTGTTGTAAGTCAGGCATGCAATGTCCAACCTGCCCCAAACTTCATGTTTTATGAGTCCTGGCCTGAAGACATCTACATGCCAATATTCAGTTAGTCATAGCGCCACCTGCTGGCAACAGGAAATGGAATTATTTAGACTGTAATTCACTCTCAGAAACACATGAATGCGTTAAATCATGCAACACTTGGCTGAGTGCTAAAGTATGTGATTAACGCCATGAAACAAGAAGTTGAGTTTTTGTGAAGGCATGTCTGTGGCAGGCTGACAAAATTCTATGTTTCACCATGAAACAGGAAATTGTTGTAACTCATGTATGATCTGTCCCAAACTGCATATTTGAAACAAACTGCACTGTTTGATAATAGTCCTAACCTGAAGGCGTTTGCATGGCAATATTCAGTTATAGTCAAAGCACCACCTACTGGCTGCATGAAGTTTGGCACATCAAAATGACTTGGCTATTTTTCTCTTATATTTGTCCGCTTAAATGCGTGTCACCCACTGTTCACTGTTTTCCTAAGGCCACCAGGTGGCGGTGGCTCGGGTGCGAGGGCCCTGCTTGCAGCTTTAATTTCATTTGTATTTGTTTGTCTATTGTATTTATTTGTGCTTATGCTTGTAATTTGTTAATTTTTTTACTTGAATTTGAAATCGTTTGCTTGTGTTGTGTGTAAACTCATACGTAACAATTGTAACCCCATTGTAAAAACAATGCACTGAATGAATAGAATGAATGGAATAGCCTTCCGGATATTGTTCGGGGCTCAGACTCGCTCACCCAGTTTAAATCTAGATTAAAGACGCATCTCTTTAGCCAAGCATTCACATAATGCATCTCATATCAGATCAATTGCACATGATTATCTTTGCTTAATGTTATGAACAGCAGCTACGCTAATTACTCTCCATTTGCTTTTCTGTTTTGCCTCTGGACACCCATCCCGAGGTGACTAGAGAGGACATCAGCTTCAGTTTAGATCCGGCCTCTTAAGAAGACCTCAGATGACCATCACCTATGAAGAGACGGCGCCAACTCCTGCGAGGATTTCGGAAGATGCAATCATCTGGATCAACATGCACATTGCACAAATTCTATATCTTGATTATTGTTAATGTATTCATTTTTCCAGGAGCTCATTGCTTCAGTTACACTGCTAACAGTGATTGTAAATTGTAAATTATTACATTATTTGCTAACTGCATTCTTTAATTTGTAATGTTGACACGCATTCTCTGTAAAGCTGCTTTGAAATGATATGTATTGTGAAAAGCGCTATACAAATAAATGTGAATTGAATTGAATTGAATGAGCAAATAACTTAGTATTATTAATTTTGAACCACAATTGCAAGGTGTGAGAAAAAATAACTTCATTTGTCAGTTTCTCTCGTTCAGACCTCGTCTCTCACCGGGTCGTCTGAACACACTGAGGATCTCTCTGAGCAAACGAGCCGCTCATCTGGCAGAAGAACTTGCTCTTATTCTCGTACATTTCAGGATATCTGCAGGTGACTGAGATGTTGCTTCCCACAGATCCAGTGATGATAAGAGCCAGTGAGTTCTCCATCAGCCACAGCGCTGAAAGACTAAGCACTGCTGACAGAGACCGATTCAGAGTTATCATGCTGAATTGTTGTTTATCAGTGATATTGAAGAGTAAAAAGTGCAGTTCTCACTGATTTAGTGTAATGACAGATACAGTACCTGAGAAACTGATGGAGATATCAGAAATATGATCTGAAAAACACCTCCCTCTTCAGGACAGTGGAGGCAATGTCTGGCCATCCTCAAGGTTACTCCATCCATGATATTTTACATATGGGAATGGAATTGCATATTCCTGCCCCATCTATTAATGCACAAATTGATTCATCCATCCACCCACTCATCCACCCATAAACCCATCCAACTATCGATTCATCCATAAATTCTTACATCTCTTCATCCATCAAGCCATTCATCCAAACAACAAATTCATCCATCCATTAATCCAAACCACAAACCCACCCATCCATCAATCCATTCATCCACAAAACTTCTCATTTGAGCAGCGTGCCGTACAGAACATCTGCCTGAATGACAACATAGTGTGATCTCTGATCAAATGCAGTTTTATTCTGACTGTCTCAGCTATGTGAGCACTAAACAGCGCAGTGAGATTTAGCGAGGAGTGTTTGAGTACGGCATAGAGTTCACTAATACAAACCACAAATGTCTAAGTAGTTTAAAGACAGTTAAAAGGTTAGTTTGCCCAAAAATGAAAATTATCCCATGATTTACTCACCCTCAAACCAAAAGTTTAAATATGGATTTTTTTCACACTCATGGCTTCACTTCAGAAGGCCTTTATTAACACCCTGGAGTCGTATGGATTACTTTTATGATGGATGGATGCATTTTTTTGGGCTTCAAAATTTCGAGCCACAACCACCATTATGAACCTTGGAAGAGGTTTATTATTATTATTATAACTCCCTGATTGTGTTTGACTGAAAGAAGATGTTCACAAACACCTAGGATGGCTCAAGGGTGAGTAAATCAAAGGATAATTTTCATTTTTGGGTGAACTAAGACGTGTAAAATGTTTCTGAGCATGCATTTAAACATGGTTTGATCTTATTGTGCAAACACACATGAGTCTAAAAATGAAACACTACTTCTCTTTAAATGTGGTCATGAATTGAGAAATAAAATGTTCCTTCATCTTTTGACATATGATATCAGAATTGAACTTCCTTGTTAGTCCAGAAACAGCTTTTATTGAAAAGGCCAGAAAGCAACTTTTTTTTTTAAATGTATTTTTATTTTAATAGTTTATCAAATAATAAACATATAGAAAAGACAGAACAGATATAACCTCTACAGGAATTAAATGACATCAAATCTTCATTTAAAGTTTCAGAAAACAAAAAAAAGAAAAACATGAACACACATAGAGGAAACATTATGCCTCAGGGGCATTACCAAAAAAATCACATTTCAAGAATCTGTCACTTTTCTTGCACTTAATCAACCTAAGAGATTTGAGAAATGTCAATTTCAATTAAGATATGTGAAAAAGTAGTCTGCGAGTTAGAGAATTTTTGCTTATGAAAACAATGTAAATAATTTGTCACAGACACGCCAGGCTCTACACTCACCCAATCACAACGCGCTCCCTCTCCTGAATATTAACAAGCCACACCTGACACTCATCAGCACCAGTCATCACAGCAGCATAAAAGACACTCCAGAGCATTCAGTCACTGTCCGGTCTCGTTAATGCATACCTACCTGTTATGCTTACCTCACGGACTCTTCTAACGTCTACTTACCTGTCTCCAGCGTTCTCTGTGATTCCTAGTGTCTCCTCATCTCCAGAGAGTGTCATCGTGTCTCGTCTGCTCCCAGCCTGCCTGCATCCACGTTCCCTGGGAAAGATAAAGACAAGTATCAGATCCAGTATCATCTACAGTCACAAACTTAACCTGCTTTCACTCACCTGTGCTCTGCCCGCCATATCTGGTTGTTTAATAAACTCATATTAACTATACCTGTGTCTCCGTCCCCTTCTGTACGTAACATCATTGGAGTACTGATGTACTTTTATAGTAACAGATTATATATTTTAACTGAAAGCATTTGGACTTTAGTCTTATTGGGAATGTAATACTTTTTCAGTCTATAAACTCTTTAAAAGATGCCCAGTACAATTTGACTTTAGGAACATGTTTTATTCTGAATAATTTGTCAAATATGCTTATTACATTTTTTGCTGAATATACTTATTCCATCTAAGATCAAATCAGGTTCTTTGGTGTGACTCTTACAAAAACTTAGATGATATTTTACAAGTTGAGTTAGACCGAAGGAAACCGCTTTTGTGATCGCACTGGTGCCTTTATGTTAAACTGTTACGCAGTATGCATGTGGATTAGTGCCGATAAAGGCAATTAAAGGCTCATTATTATGATTTCTATGATTTATTAATAAAAGATAAATCAGTTGAATAATCACTTAAAATGAAAAAAATCCAGAAAAATCTTTAGTCAGGGGCAGCCCTACTTATTTCAGCCAATCATAGCAGTGCATCTCTTACAGCAGACACGCCTCTTCAAACACTAACTATTCAGAAACCTCATGAACACTGATCATGGTGACAGGAAGATTCTCTTCACACTGAGTTTCATTTGAATATTATTATGAAATATCTGCAGTAATGCATTTACACTTTTTTCTTTTTTTTTTTTTTTTAATCATTCTTCTTGAAAGATGTTTTACTTTCTTTTTTTTTTTTCAAGTGGTTTCAGTTGGGTTGTTCCTGTCTCGGCATGGGGCAGGTCACTAAAAAAAGACTTTAAAAAGAGGAAGGAAGAAAATTTGCAAAAACAGCAGAAGAAAGTTTTCAGCTCACATTTGCAGTTCACTCTCCTGGAGTCTGTTTGGTGTGTCTGAAACTACAACACGGTAAGAGTTACACTTGTTCAGTGATGAATATTGAATAAATAATGAATCTCCATTCACAGAAGAAACTTCTGAGAAACATTTTCTTTTATAATAACCTCTGAACATCCAGAGCTCATGTGTGCCCAGTGTCATCTTTACATGAGTTTCAACAGTGGTAAACTACTAACAGTTGTGATTTTAAAGTTGTTTTATCATTTTTACAGTATTTATAATATAGACTGAGATTGTTATTGTGTTTTTGAAGCTAAAGCTGACATGTTGTACTGTTGTAAATGATTGTTTTCTGCAGTGATGTCACAGAGACCGGCTCCTTCTCTTCTTCTGCTGTTTCTGCTCATGATTCCAGGTGAGTCTCTCCTGTAAATGTGTGACTGATAATAACTCAATATTAGAAATGAAGGTTGTGACTGATCAGCTTGGTCCAGTTAGTCCTGCTGTTAGCCCAGGGGGAAAAAGATCACTAGTAAAATATCTACTAAAATGTGTTGAAATGTATTTGTTGCATCCAAACGAAATTGCATTATTAAGGTTTTTACTGACATAATGATAACTGCTGAAACTTCTAACATTTAGTGCAGACTGTTTTTCATGTTTAGCGTTTACTCTTCTGTTTCCTGTATTTCATCACCTTCTGTCTGTTTGTAGATTTGATACACATGATAAGAGTAGTTCTTCATTTACATAAACACCAGTTGTGTAAAATACATTTTTCATACATGGGGATTTTCATTATTTTCTTGTGAATGTGTGTTTCAGGAGTTTGTAGCCAGTGGAGTAATTGGGGTGTGTGGTACAGTCCTTCACACATCTGTGCACTACAGGGATCATCAGTGATAATGAGCTGCACTTATACATACCCTACTGGACATCGGATCAGGAAAGTGTTCTGGACCAAAACAAATATTAAGGAGAAAAATAAAGAATTTCCAGATCTGTCTAAGGACCCTGAATACAGTCAGAGGCTTCAGTATCTGGGAGATAAACAGCAGATCTGCACCATCAGACTGAGTCATGTGACACTGAAGGATTCACGCATGTACTATTTCAGATTCATCACTTATAATCCTGATGGTAAATGGTTTGGTGATCCAGGAGTGACTCTTACTGTCACAGGTGACTTTCATGAGGTTTCTCTCTTCTTCTGTGCATTATGTTGAATAATAATCAGTGTATGACAGCAGCACTAGATATAATGTGTGTGTTGTGTTCAGATCTTCAGGTGGAGTCTCCTGAGAGAGTGACAGAGGGAGATTCAGTCCGTCTGACATGTAAAAGCAGCTGCACTCTGACTGACAGAGCAACATTCATCTGGTACAGAAACTCACAGCCATTAATTAAAGGAAACCAGATAATCCTCTGGAGAGTCAGCAGAGAAGATACAGGCACATATAGCTGTGGTGTAGATGGACACAGTTACATATCTCTTGCTGTTCAACTCAATATCAGATGTAAGTATAATCTTTGAAGTTTTCTTTCTAAAGCCAGTAGAGTTCAATTGTCCCTCCTTTTGTTTAAAAGTGGAAATAATCTGTGCTGATCATTAAAACAATGTTAAAATACTGTTTCAACAGTACAGCACAAGATGTGAACAATATATGCAATTTTTAAACACTATAATTCAAATAATGCATACATTTTAACAGAAGAATGATTTAAAACCTTTCTATGAAATAACAAGCTTCACATTTATGCCTTTAAATCCTCCAAAACTGGTCCGTAAAGAATTTATGTTGTTTATGCTCAATTCTGGACCCTCCATCTGCATGTAACAACAGAAATAAAAGCCCATTAGTGGGGTGAATGATGGGTGAAAGTGCTCTAGTGGTGTAAATTATTAGCTTTTGAGGGTGTTTTGTGCCATTTGGGGGAAAATTTCCATTTGCTTGAATGTGAAGCAACTCTAGACTCGGACCACATGTGCAAAATCCAACTAGTCACATTTATATATGCAATATTCATATTTTGACTTCTGTTCAAGTTCGAACACTTAATATATTGTCGTAGTGTGACACAGAGCAAAATTACTCTTGTGACAAACCCAAAGCACGTTAAAAATTTAGAATCAAGAATTAAACACATTAAATATCAAATAAAATTATAAATAGAATATTAATAATTAACATAATATATTAAATACAATCTAAAAAGGCTAAGAAAACAGCATCAACATACAAAAGCTCGAACATTACTAAGAATAGAAAAAAATGCCATATACCATGTACATATTATTCACACTCTAATTATTCATGTGGAGTCTTGATATTACATATTTCTCCTGTAGATCCTCCAGTGAATCCAGTGATCTCCATCAGTCCATCTGGTGAAATAGTGTCAGGACATTCAGTGACTCTGATCTGCAGCAGTGATTCAAACCCTCCTGCAGAAATCAGCTGGTTTAAAGGAAGAACGTTTGTAGGATCCGGAAGAATCTTCAACATCTCAAACATCAGCTCTGATGACAGTGGAGAATACAAGTGCAAGTCCACCTATGAACATGAAGATAAATACTCTGCTGTGACTTTAAATGTCATGTGTGAGTTAACAATGGTTCAGTAACTGTGACATCACATTGCAAATTTATTGTAATTGTTAATGGTTATATATGAGTTTTGTTTTCTGTTTCAGACCCTCCCAGGAACGTCTCAGTGTTGATAACTGGATCTGGTGAAATAGTGTCAGGAGATTCAGTGACTCTGATCTGCAGCAGTGATTCAAACCCTCCTGCTCTGAACTTCAGCTGGTTCAAGGAGAATGAAAGCTCAGTTGTTGGATCTGGACAGAGTTTCAGTGCACTACAGAGTGGACGCTTCTACTGTCAGGCTCACAATCAACATGGATCTCACAGATCAGACGCTGTAACTGTCACAGGTGAAGATCGTATTTTATAAGCTCGAGAGTTGCGTGGCTTTGAAAGTTAATCTCAACTCAAATTCTTCATTTTTCAGTGCATCATGGTCTTGGTTGGCATGTCTGGTTGGGGATCACAGTGGCATGTTTAGGATTCTTCATCATCATCATCATCATTCTGTTTATAATGTAAGTCATTCTCAATTACAGTGAGTTTGTGCATGTACAGTAATTCACTGTGCTGGTAGAAATGCCTCATGTCATGTGATAAGTAGTTAGTCTTTAAAAGGCAGTTTATGTTTATTGTCTGTTATTACAGGAGAAAACGAAGAGATGCCAAAACTGAAGACCACACAGTGAAACAGGTAAATCATGTGGATAATCTCGTTAAACAGGGCCATTCATACAGTAAATATTAGTGGAATGATACAGTGGAACAAAATACAGAAGTTTTAGACTGTTTTCTAGTTTTATGCATTTTATCACAAGTGCAGCGGTCAAACACAACAGTTTAGCATGTGTTTACCTATTTTACAGTGCACAAAGTCTGATTTATACTTAATGCATCTGCAGGTTCGCTTGGGTGCGTGTGGCAAAATTGACATCATCACGGCTTCAGCTGACAGGGTTGCCAGGTGTTCACAACAAACCTGCCTAACTGCTACTTGAAAGTAATCTCATTTCAGGGGGTCCCCCGGAAAAAAAACATATTCTGGGTGGTAAAATTTGCGTTTTTGTCAGGGTTCCCCAGGTAAAATTCTCATTCCAGGGGCTAAATATCATGTTATTTGGGGTCGCTTCAACCCGCAGACATGAAAAACAACCCATGGCAACAGTGTTAAAGTAGCTTAATTCCGCAGGAAAACTATGGACTTGGCAACACTGTCAGTAGAAGTGCGAACCCATTTTGTGTGGCAGTGTTTACGGCATTTTTTGTAAGTTTGTGCACGGCTCCCCATCTGAAAATGCTCGACTTTGAGCCCATTCTGGCCAAGCAGGTGCGTGTGTACCAGAATCTCACAGGCACTCAGTGTGTGCTTGTCAAAACTAATTGCATACATTTACAAAATGAGCCTACAAATGCAGAAATATGCCTTTTAATGAAAATACAGGTCCATTTTTAATGAAAATGTTCATGAAATGTAACAAGTAATAATCTCAAGGTTTACTGGATTTGACACGATTCTTTGGTTCTTTTGTAGCGTGGGTTTGGTGAAGTGTACATGTCGTGTGTACCTTACATGTTCTCACCGCTGCTCCTTGATGCTTTAGAGGACAATTACTCCGAGTCGACCCCTGTTGTTTGAAAGAATAGTACAATGGCGAGTGTGTCAAGTATAAATGCCTCGTCCGTTTGGGGAGGAGTGCGCACAGTCAGCGGAGGCTCACGGAGCCAGGTGAAAGCATAAATCAGACTTAATTTGACTCCTGTATTCTCAGGCTAGGTAAATCAGTCAAATCTGACCTAAATTATAAGCACTTTAATATACTCACAGTCAGACAGAAGACTTCTCCAGGGTTTGTCCAGGCTCAACGTTATAAATCAATGCCCCGGGAGGCAGACGTTGTTATAATTGATTACGACTAGTTTGTCTAGCGGTATAAATTGTTCTACGATTACTTTATAAGTTAAAGTACAAATATCAAAAGTTTATCAAAATTATGGACCTCCTCAAATGAGGTCATTCAGACTGGGAACACCCCTTTAAAAGGCCTGTTTCATGTGTTCTCAGTTCTATGACTGGGCGAACACTATAAAAGATGCAAATATTATATTCATTGTATTATAAAGAAAATACACTTATAACTGTTACATGATTGCTCATATAGAGTCTTTCCAGGAAATAAACAAAATAATAAACCATTAGCTAAATATGTCAAACAACTAGACAGGTTGCATTCTTATGCATATTACATAACAATATAGTAAAAAAGTAGTGCACTGAAAACGAAAAATCACTGTGTGAACTGACCCAAAATGTAAATAATAGATAATTCATTTTCTTCCGTTGCAGGACAATCTGTACTCTGACGTAACAGGAAGAGACGTTCATGTTTCTGAATCAGCTGATTGTGATGACGCTCAGTACGCCACTGTTACTTCCAGCAAACCCAGAAGAGACAGAAACGCTCCTGATCGCAGAGATACTGAGGAGATCCAGTACGCAACTGTACAACATCACAAAAACAAACAGACCAAGAGATCAGAGGAGAACGAAAGCCAGTACGGCAATATCAGGATTCACCAGCCTGAATCTGCTGTGAGGTGAGAAGAACCAGCTTAAAGACACAGTTCACCCAAAATAAAACATTTGTCATCTACTCATCCACATGTTACTTTTATGATTATGATGAAAGGAGAATTTATAGTTCTTTAAATCTGGACATTTTTCTTAATAACTTTGTGTCCCACTGAGGTTTAAGTAACGTGATATGCAAGGTGTCTTCAATTTTAAAATGACTTTATCATCATGCAATCTGATCATTGTTTCTGTTTTTCCTTTATTTTATTTTATGTTCTTTAGGCGATCAAATGTTGAAACTGTGGAAGACGCTTCTGTGATCTACAGCCGTGTCAAATGAGTAACAGAGACCATCATGAAGACAAAGGCCTAAACAAATAATAATTAATGTTCTGAAAGTAGGGCTGTCAATGTAGCATAATCAGTTATTAATTATTCATTATTCAGGTAAATAATGACAGGAATGCAGTGAATATGAACTTTTACAAGATGAAGAAGACAAAGGAAAGATCCAAAACCTACAACAGTGCTTGATGAGACTAAAAAAACGTTTGTGATGTCACTGGCTGGTAATTCGATTTAAACTTTTGATTTCAAATGTTTTCTGTGACGAAATAAAAAAATTAAAATCAGTTTTACAAAAATCAAGCTTGAGAGTGGTTATTTCTGTGTATGTGCATTGAAAAATGCTGGTTTTATGGGTTTGAAAATACTGATGTTTTACGGGACACGTGATGAAAAAGAAATGAAAAATGATGCTTTAATGCTTCTGCGTTCTTTCTTCCCTGGGAAATTTTTGTGAGCAGATGCAAAAGCTTTGAAATATAATGTTTCCTCCCATCTCATTGCTTTTTCAATCACATGTCCTTTTATGGGCTTCATATTAAGCAACATTAGCTGAGAATTAATTTTAATCGGTGACGTATATTGAGACACAGTGTGTCGTACATGTGTTCTTCATTACGGGCTGGTGCTTATGTGTGGGTGAACTGATGCTGGATGAGGTCATTTCCTGTCCCACCCACCTCTACTGCCCACCACTTCACGATGCTATTCTTTTCACCAATAAACTTAAAGCCAAAAAAAAATAAAAAATTTCAAGTATTTCAAAATATAACTTGTCTGTCTGCGGTCAAAGTGAAGACATCCAGTCTTCCTGAGTAATTAAGTTCCTGTATTTAGAATCTTTCTCAATATGTTCAAAGCATTAGTGAAAATAAATATGCCCTAAATGTGAATGATTTACTGATCAATCAAAGATGTGTCAAATTTCTTATAGCAAAATGCTTTTTTTTTTTTTTTTTTTTAGAAATCAGTAGATGAAGTTGTCTAATGTTCTTTGTGTGGGCAGAGAAGGCAGTGAGTTGAGAAGGAGGAATAATCATTTTCTGTTTGTGAAGCCTTTTAAAATAAACCGTGTTAAGTGAGATATTCATCAGTTTATCGTCTGCTGGAGAGACTCACCAGAACACGGTAAGAGTTACTCTGGTTACTGTGTGAATATAGTCTGATTAATACTGTTGTAGCAACCACTGACCTATTCAATAGGACATATTTTCACTAAATATGTTTTATATTTACAATATTTTAATTATTTGTACATATTTTTAAAAACAATGTTTGTGTTTTTCTCATGATGTGTGTGTGTGTGTAATATTGCAGTGATGTCACTGATAATGGCTCATCCTCTTCCTCTGGTGTTTCTGCTCATGATTCATGGTGGGTCGCTCCTTCTGGAGAATTATTTTTTAAGTCACTTCTCAAAGAAAATGGTTAATTTTTAATAATCTTATTCCATCAGTTACAGAACCTTCTGTTCAAACCCTTTTCACAAACAAATTACAGTGAACATCAGCAAAGCTAAAAAAAATAAATAAATAAAAATAAAATAAAAACTATGGTGAACAATCCATTTGATTTGTGTTTCAGGAGTTTATAGCCAGTGGCATGTGAGCTACAGTCCATCACACATCTGTGCACTAAAGGACTCATCAGTGATAATGAGCTGCACTTATACATACCCTACTGGATATCAGATCAGGAGAGTGTTCTGGACCAAAGGTAATGTAAAAGAGGATGGAGAGTATCTAGATCTGTCTGAGGACCCTGAATACAGTCAGAGGCTTCAGTATCTGGGAGATAAACAGCAGATCTGCAACATCAGACTGAGTCATGTGACACTGAAGGATTCACGCATGTACTATTTCAGATTCATCACTAATATAACAGAAGGAAAATGGATTGGTAAACCAGGAGTGACTCTTACTGTCACAGGTAACTTTCATGAGGTTTCTCTCTTCTTCTCTGCATTATGTTGAATAATAATCAGTGTATGACAGCAGCACTAGATATAATGTGTGTGTTGTGTTCAGATCTTCAGGTGGAGTCTCCTGAGAGAGTGACAGAGGGAGATTCAGTCCGTCTGACATGTAAAAGCAGCTGCACTCTGACTGACAGAGCAACATTCATCTGGTACAGAAACTCACAGCCATTAACTGAGAGAAGAGACAGAAACAATGAACTCCTGCTGCAGTCAGTCAGAAGAGAGGATGCAGGCAGATATAGCTGTGCTGTACACGGACACAATCACATCTCTCCTGCTGTTCAGCTCAATGTCATGTGTGAGTACAGATTCAGTTGTACTTAAAAAAAAAAGAGATTGTGTTTGAATGACATTATTTCATGTTATTATTCTTTTAGATCCTCCAAAGAGCGTCTCAGTGTCCACCAGTCCATCTGGTGAAATAGTGTCAGGAGATTCAGTGACTCTGATCTGCAGCAGTGATTCAAACCCTCCTGCTCTGAACTTCAGCTGGTTTAAGGAGAATGAAAGCTCAGCTGTTGGATCTGGACAGAGTTTCAGTGCACTACAGAGTGGACGCTTCTACTGTCAGGCTCACAATCAACATGGATCTCAGAGATCAGACGCTGTAACTGTCACAGGTGAAGCTTTTATTAACACACTCCTGTATCTTCACATCATTCATCAGTTTGGAGAGTTAATCATGATGATCTTCCTCTTTCAGTTCATCATGGTGCTGGTAGGAATGTGAATGTGATCGCAGTGTCATCTGGAGGATTATTCATCAGCGTCATCATATTTATAATGTAAATAAAATCGATCGATAAAGAGTACGGATATAATGTGCTTTTAAATGAATACAATAGGACATTATTAAAAGAAATGGCTTGTTTGTGCTTCCCTTTATCAGTCAGAAGAAAAGAAAAAACAGACGATCTGTAATACACGAGTATGAGGTGAGACGATCAAATAATTCAATAAATCAATTAGAGCTTCTTTCTACATGTACATGTACACTCATGTTTTTTTTACTGATGTAGTCATATGTGAGAAGAAAGAGACCATGGAGTGATTACACTTCAGATCAGGGGTTCTCAACTCTGGACCTCGAGATCCACTGTCCTGCAGAGTTCAGCTCCAACATTTCTAGTGAGAAACGTCTCAGGTTACTCATGTAACTAGGGGTGTAACGATTCACTCGTTTTCTCAATGCATCGATTACAAATCCTGACGATGCATATGCATCGATCTTGAAACATGTTTTTTGAATCGTGAATCTTTAGTTTACGCCGATAATCGATGTAAAATGCTAAGAATCGGATTAATCATGATTCTATAGCGATTCAGTGCTTTAAAATATATAAACATTAAATTACTTCATGCACAAATTGATGGAGATGTTGTGCGCTGTCGTTTGCGCCCTCCCTCACAGCTCTCCTTCATAGAAACGAGCGGTTGCACTCTTTACCGGCTCTCTCTGGATTGCGCTCGTGCTCCGTCCGTAGCCCACGTTTGAGCTCTCCTCAGGACGGACGGCCACTGCTATTTACATGAGCAGATGACTGCTCTATATTAAAACAGCAATAGTTCTGAGTCAAACCGCTCAAGCCATTGATAAAGCTGCCAAGTCATTGCAAGGTCACTACTGTTGAAATAAAAAGCTTTTATTGCGTGGAAACGTCGCCATTATTTTCGATAAGATAAAATACTGAAGTTTTAAGGAAATGGGTCATTGACATTACCTGAGCAGTTTTAAGGCGCGCATTTATTGCATGGACGGAGCTAACACATATTGTAAGTGTTTAAATGCATACGCACAGTTCAATGAATAATAAATTAAATTATGAACTTAATATGGTTAAACTGAATGTACAAAGGAAACTGCTGAAGTAACTACAACATTAACAACACTGAAATTAGAGTGTGCGGTTTATCTATCAATCAGATGCGCATAAAAACATTTTTATAGGCTATTAAAATAAAGTTATGTAGCATCATTAAGAACCAACATTAACTAACATTAACAATGGACAAAAGTTTTTTGTTGTTACTGTATGTTTGTTTGTTTTTTGCCCTTACTCTCTGACCTCCTGAAGGCCACTGTGTAATTCTTACCCTTACTAAGACAAATTGAGGGAAGCATTTCAATAACCCTATGAATGCATATTAAAATGCAGAATTTAATCAAATTAATCATGCCAAAGTGCCATTGTGCAAAAGCTGATGCCATACTCCGTGTGGAATGGGCCCTATGAGCCAGAGGTGAAGGCAAACTGCGCACCTCATATGCCATAGATATGGCCTCTACAATCCACCTGCTAATGGTAGGTTTAGTAGCCGGGCATCCTTTCTAGGGGGCCCGAAGCATACTAGCAGTTGATCCGATTTTCTCCATTGAGAGGTCTTTCTGACATAGACCTGGAGGGCTCTGACCAGACAGAGCGACTGTAGTTTCTCGCATTCAGCCGACGTTAGAGGAGGATGGAAGTTCTGGAGGACTGTGGATCTAGCCACATTAGTGGGTCTCGGGTGCAAGATAGCTTTAACGCTACCCAGGGCAAACTCCAAACAGGATGGAGCAACAGAGAGAGCTTGTAAGTCCCCCACTCTCTTAAGGGACGTAATAGCCAACAAAAATGTAATCTTAAGTGTGACAAAATTATCAGAAGCTGTGTCCAAGGGCTCGAAGGGTGCCAAGGATAACCCTTCTAAAACAACTGACAGGTCCCAGGAAGGAATCCTGACCTGAGCCATAGGTCTCATCCTCAAAGCTCCACAGAGGAAAAGAGTTACTAGATGGTGTCTCCCTATGCACCATCTAAAGGTGTTTGGGAGGCAGATATAGCCGCCACGTATACCTTTAGAGTAGATGGTGTAAGACCAGCTGAAAAGCGGTCCTGGAGGAACTCCAGCACTGAAGCCACTGGGCAGTTATCTGGGTTGAGTTGATGCCTCCTACACCATGCTGAAAACACTCTTCACTTGAGAGTATATAATTTCATTGTGTAGGGAGCTCTAGAGTTGAGTATGGCCTCTACCACCTCAGCAGAGAGACCCGCATTAAGGAGCTGGTCCTCCTCAGGGGCCAGACACAGAGTTTCCACATCTCCGGCTGGGAGTGAAAGATCTCTCCTGACAGGAATATCCCAAGGAGACTGTTTAGGAGAGCTATTATATCCAAGAACCACACTCGGGCCGGCCAGCACGGGGCTACTAGCAGCAGCCTGACCCCGTCCTGCTGAACTCTCTCTAGGTTGTGCCATAGCGTCCATCCCCAGGGGGGCTGAATGAGTAAGGGAGAACCACAGAGGACAGTATGAGTTCTCTTGGCTCACAAAGAGATCCACCTGCGCCTCTCCGAACTTCCTTCAAATGAGCTGCACCGTCTCGAGGTGCAGTCTCCATTCCCCGGGCCTCAGCCCCTGCCTCGACAGGATGTCTGCTCCCACATTCAGATGCCCAGGGATATACATTTCTCTCAGAGAGAGCAATTTTCCCTTAGACCAAAGGAGGATCTGATGTGCCAGCTTGCATAAGAGGCACGACCTCAGACCTCCCTGGTGATTTATATAGGCAACCACTGACGTATTTTCTGTCCGAACTAGGACATGGTTGCCTCTGGGGTCTGGGAGAAAATGCCTTAAGGCTAGCCAAATCGCTAACGTCTCTTGACAATTTATGTGCCAGGAACGATGCTTTTCGCTCCACAGACATTGGGTAGAGTGGCTTTCCATGACCACCCCCCACCCAGTGTTGGATGTGTCTGTCAAAACTATTTTGTGATGACAGGATGCACCCAACACAGGGCCCTGAGACAGAAACCAATGTTTCTTCCATGTGACCAGGGAACAAAGGCATCTGTGCGTTAACTTGATTGCACAAAATGGGTTGTCTCTCTGGAAAAAACCCTCTGGTCCTGAGCCACCACTATAAGGGTCTCATGTACAGTAGCCCAAAAGGTATCACGTTGGACACTGGTGCCATGTGCCCTAACAGTCTCTTAAACTGTTTTACAGTGATGTATTGGCCTAGCTTGATTCTGGACACCATCGCCAGAATCGACTCGATACGTGCGGGAGACAATTGTGCCCACATCGTAACCAAGTCCCATATAACTCCTAGATACGCTGTTCTCTGGATGGGAGTTAGCATGCTCTTTTTCATATTCATTCTCAGCCCCAGGCGTTCATGTGGTTGAGAACAACATCATGATGCTGTGCTGCCAATACGCTTGCTGAAGATCAGAAAGCTGAAACAGCTGTGTTTGCCGGCTCCTTTGTAGCTTCCGTGTTCCGCCGGCATACGTCACAGGATGATATTGCACCAATCATGATTGGACTAGTTGTACACGTCTTCAGGAGCTCTTATGCTGAAGGGATTCCCCAAAGTGTTGCCATGGTTACGCAGTGTGTGCTCTCTCGAAAGAGAATTAGTATTGTAGCAATTAAATAATCACTTTGTTGTCACCAAAGCTCTCTGTTTTGTTGTCGATCATTTAACCGTTATGCTGCATCATTAGTCTGAAATCAGTTTCATGAGGTACCTGTGTGAGTAAATGCTGCCTGCTAAGTCATTACCTGATAGGGCAGCGAGGCAACAATCAGCTGCCTCGGTTTTCAGATGCGGCTAGGGCCTTCAGGATTACTACAGAGTTGCAGGTAGGTGTGTTTCATTAGGGTTGTAGCTAAACTCTGCAGGAAAGTGGATCTTGAGGTCCAGAGTCAAAGACCCCTGCTTTAGATTGACACTGTTGCATCTGTGTTGTTAGGGACACTTACTGTCATGGTAACTATTTAAAAACACCTGTTTTGTAGTGTAAATCCTTCTCTTTGTTTCCATGTAGAATGATTATCCCAGTACAGGAACATATGCAGCTCTTGACCCGAAGTCAAGATCTTCTGATGTGTACAACACACTCACAGTAAGTAAAATATCCAAAACTATACATGTGATAGAGTTTGTGCTTTCTAGAGTCAGGTAATCTGTCTAATAGACTTTCACATCTTTCACATAGACTGTCCATCCCAGACCTGCGGTTCACCAGTCAGGCTCTATTGAATATGAGAATCCATAAGTGTGAGATCCTCAATATAATCTTCTCTTTATAATCAGTAAAGAAGAAAATATCCTTAATCTACCAGTCAATAAATTTAAACTCTTTTTTTTTTTTTTGCCATTGTACTGTAGATTTATTGTATTTTTTTAATGTTTGTGTAAATGTGTTTCCCTTGTCTTATTTCTGTTGTAGCCACATTGAAGCAACATCCAGTCGCAACATATGGGCAAGATAGTGGGATAGTCCTTTGTGACTCATTCGCTGTCGGTCATCATCAAAAGAACTACTGCTGAATTTATCTTACATTAGATTATATTTGATGGAAACACAATACAGCAGAAATCGATGCAATACGGTCAACAGAAAGTATGTCCCTGCTACTCGCTCTTTCTACAAACAATCCGCCACAGGAAATAGAGAAAACAGACCACCAGTGCACACCTGACAGTGAACCAATAAGAACCAACAACAAATGAATGCTCTTCCACACATAGTAAGACATCATGTTAAGATGAAGCAAAAGTTAAACTTTACTCACCTTTTGTCGCAGCACTGGACACGCCCACATCACAACTACCAATAAAAACTAAGAACTTTGTGTGAACACCACTATAGTGTTTAGATTCTGCAGTGAAGGGACTTTTGTAAAAGATAGTAATGGTTTTTTTTATGTGTGAATGAATGAGCAACCAAAAGGTGCATTCTGATCGACATGGTCCCTACAGAGTGTTCACTGCTGTCAGCTTTCATCGCCACTAGTTTTTTGACATTGGCTTGGTGTGTCCCAGGCTAAAGGAAAGCAACAGGGTCACACAGATTATGATATAACATAAATATTGTAATTTACTTTGCTTAAAAATGTAAAATATACAAAAACATATACACACATGAATCTAATAAATATAATCAAACCTTAAATGCTTATTATATACTTGTTTGACTATTGCAGCTATTGATTGATTTATAATAGATTTGAAGCTGTACTGTAATATGATAATAAATTATGGTTTGGTTAACTATGTAAATGTGTTCTTTAACCATTCTCTTAAAGGGGACATAAAACATACACACAATTTCTGCCAATCTCATGTCAATCTTGAGTAGTATAGAGTAGTATTGCATCCTTCATGTCTCGGAAGAGTTTTTAGGTTCATCAGATTTATAAAAGACAGATACTCTGATGTATGCATTTCCACTGGTGGAACCGATACAGCCCACCCAGAAAAGGGTGCGTCAAGTGAGTGCATCACTGATTTTGGTGGCATCTTGCTGGCCAGCGAAGACATGTTAAGTAAGCATCATGACGTTGCTGTCAGGGACACCATGGTGTCTTCACCTATACATGTACCTGCTGCCCTAGGCAGGGGGGCAGATTCTGCACTCTCGGCCGGAGCTGTGGTCTCTATGAGCCTACCCGCTGAGAGGGAGAATCTGATGGCTCCTAATCAATGTTGTGGCCACAATAAAGAGTCCTAGATTGCTATCGACAAGAGGACTTTATGAGTTGAAGTGGTGCATGATTGAAGCCTCATACAGACAAAGATCTGTATAAATGCTCAATTGCATGAATGCTGAGTTTTCTGCAGAAATTGTTGGAGTAAGGTTGCACCCATTCCAAACTTATTTGGTGGCTATTTCGACTTGTAATGAAGGCATTAATGGTGCTGTGCCAAGAGTGTACACGTTTTTCATTCAGTTCTTAAAAGAGGCATTTTATTTATTTATTTATTTATGCATTTGGCAGACGCTTTTATCCAAAGCGACTTACATTGCATTATACTATACATTTGTATCGGAGTATGTGCAATCCCTGGGATCGAACCCATGACCTTGGCATTGCTAGTGCCATGCTCTAACCACTGAGCTACAGGAAAACGTGGCATTATAGGCCTGTTACAAAATCAATGGTGCCATCATGGGATCTGATTATAGTTCTGGAGGCTATGTACGAACCTCAGTTTGTGAGGTCTTAAGAATCTTTGGATCTAAGGATGCTGTCTTAGAAAACGAAATGCACTGAAATTCTTCATGTGCTGTTGGTGCATTCCTTGTGAGTCTAATTTGCGTTGGATGGGTCAAGCGTGATGGGTCAAGCGTAGTGCATTCTCGTTTGAGCTGCCTGCCCTGTAACATCTCTCTATTGAGACAGAGAAAGACAGGAGACTTTATGCTTTGTGCTCTGTGCATGTATTACGCAGAAACATTGAGCAAATGCGGGCTCTTCTGGCCAGCTTTTTTTATGTGCTTGGCCTACCAGGTTTGTGGGAAGCCACTATTTTAACAGCATGTTCCGCATTGGATTAGATGTCTAGATGTCACTGCGGCTCCGGTGATTCAATCTGAGCTCACCACAGGGGTTTAAAACCAGGGATTTAACCTAAAATTAAACAAGTGTTACACAAAGGCTAGCTTAGTTTCACATTCTGTATGTCAGTACGGTGAGCAGTTAAACTGATTCACTTGACCATTCAACATTTGGGCAGAGCATTGTTACATCACTTGTTACTCTGCTTGAGTGGGCAGGAGTTCAGAAAGAGGAAGAAACTTTTTTTTTTTTTTTCAAAAATAAACAGTGTGTAATAAATGAATGAAATTCATCAGTTTGATGCCTGCTGGAGCTCAGACTCACCAGAACAAGGTAAGAGCTACACTGGTTAATATGTGAATATAGCCACGTTTCCACAGCATGAACTATCCCCAGGAACTAGGAACTTTGGGGTGGTACTCGGTGTGTTTCGACCGCAGGAACCAGGGTCTAAATGAAGTTGGTAAAAAATTCCCCCTCAGAAAGTCCCTGCTCATGAGGTCATACTTTTTCAAAGTTCCGGAACTTTCAAGGGTGGGACTTGGGCGCTGAACATGTTGATTGGTTGACTCCATGCATCATTTTATTCCAACCATCGTTTTTTTTTTTAAGTCTGTTGAGGTGCGTGTCAGGGAGTCAACTCAGTCATGCACTCAGTCACCACCGTCATCAATCACAACATTCACCAGATCACAATCATCTGACTACTGATTCCCTCCACCTGTCAGCAATCAGCTCCAGCTCCATATACACTGGACTCCACCCGTTCACTCACTGTCTGGTCTCAACCTTACCTTGTTGTGTTCCTGGATCATCTTACCTGTGCTACTCACCCGTGGTTCCCGTGCCCTCCTAGCTCTCCTTAGTCTCTGCTCTCAGTTGCTTCTTAATTCTTACCTCGTTGTTTGCTGGATCACCTGGAAAGGAAACAAAGACTGCATCAGTATCAGATAAGCTGTACCAAGACTTTCCTATACCAAACTCACTCACCTGGACTGCTTTCTCTGCTGTGTTGATCAATCGTCTGCTTTCAATAAACCTGCTGGTGTTTATATCACTTACCTTTGTGTACCTCATCTATATGCAGACAGCATGCAGTAAGAGTTGTTTGCTATTCGAATCAACAATGCAGTTTAAATCCTACATCCTACATCACCGGACTGTCCTGGGACAAATTGTTCCGGGTAAATTTGGTGGAAACGTGGCTTAATACTGTTGTGGAGAACAATGAGAAATATTTTCAAACCACAATGAACAGATGGTGATTTATGGAAATGGTTTTAAAGCTAAAGACTATGTTTACGATGTGTGTTTTTATATTGTTTTTCTAGTGACGTCCATCAGAATGGCTCCTCCTATTCCTCTGGTGATTCTGCTCATGATTTACAGAGAGTTATTGGAGAGTTAGAAAAACGTTGCCTAGACGGTTATTAAATAAACCTGTTTAAAGGATTAGTTCAGAATTAAAATTTGTTGATAATTTACTCACCTCCATGTCATCCATGATGTTCATGTCTTTCTTTCTTCGGTCGAAAATAAATTAAGGCTTTTGAGGAAAACATTCCAGGATTTTTCTCCATATAGTGGATTTCACTGGGGTTCAACGGGTTGAAGGTCCAAATTTACACACCAGTTTGTGTGTAAAATGTACATTTTGACCAACATTTTCCAGACCCTTATTCCTCGTCTGGGATCATTTAAAGCCCTTTGAAGCTGCACTGAAACTGTAATTTTGACCTTCAACCGTTTGGAGGCCACTGAAGTCCACTATAAGGAGAATAATCCTGGAATGTTTTCCTCAAAAAACGTAATTTCTTTTCGACTGACGAAAGAAAGACATGGACATCTTGGATGACATGGGGGTGAGTAAATTATCAGAAATTTAATTTGAAAGTGAACTAATCCTTTAATTCAGCATGAACTAATGGTTATTGAAAGCATGAACTAATCACAAAATGTAATCTGACTTTACATTTACACAACCTTTGTGTGTGTGCATTTATTTGTGATTCAGTGAGCTGTAATCTCAACACTAGACAGAAACTGAATCTCCTTTAATAAAAGCTTTACGAGGCATAAATAGTCCTCATTTTAGATGAGCTCACAAAAAGTTAACTGACAACTACTTAATATTTTATAACTACCTGAATTAATCATGAATTACAGTATGACTATGTGTTAATAAAGCATTTAACATAATGAGTAACTATTATGTTTAAATAATAAGATGCATAAATGTACATTTAAATGTTTATTAATCATTTATTTACACTTTATAAATGATGTTATGAACCACTGACAGCTTTTTAAATAACTGGTTTGTAAATAATGTAATACTTAATTTAGAAATGATAAATTGATCATTATTAAAGTATGAAAATACAATCATTAAACACATTATAGATATGTTTATAAATCAAGAACAACATTTATAGGTTTATTTATAAACTGCTTACTAATGTCTATCAATGCTTTATAAATGATTAAATAACTATTTACTAATGCTTAACTAATTCTTCATAGCGTGAGTTGTTCTAAAGTGTTACCTAATTTTCAACCACAATCACAAGGTGTGAGAAAAATAAATTGTATTTGTCAGTCTCCCTCATTCAGACCTAGTCTCTCTCCGGGTCGTCTGAACACACTGAGGATCTCTCTGAGCAAACGAGCCACTCATCTGGCAGAAGTACTTGCTGTTATTCTCGTACGTTTCAGGATATCTGCAGGTGACTGAGATGTTGCTTCCCACAGATCCAGTGACGGTAAGAGCCAGTGAGTTCTCCATCAGCCACAGCGCTGAAAGACTAAGCACTGCTGACAGAGACCGATTCAGAGTTATCATGCTGAATTGTTGTTTATCAGTGATATTGAAGAGTAAAAAGTGCAGTTCTCACTGATTTAGTGTAATGACAGATATAGTACCTGAGAAACCGATGGACTCCCACTACCTGTTCTCACACTAAATACTGGATAGATATTATGTGAGATGCCCAGTACAATTTGACTTTAGGAGCATGTTTTATTCTGAAGTATTTTTCAAATATGCTGATTATTACTTTTTTATTTTTTTTTTATTTACTTATTCCATCTAAAATCAAATCAGGTTCTTTTGTGTGATTCGTTCTAAAACTTAGGTAACATTTTATAAGTTGAGTTAGACCGAAGAGAACTGCTTTTGTGACCACACTGGTGCCTTCATGTTAAACTGTCATGTATGTATGTGCTTGAGCACTGATAGGCTATGTACGCAATTAAAGGCTCATTTTTATAAAAAAAGTAAAGTATATGAAGTGTGATTAGTTGAATAATCACTTAAAATGAACGACTACTAGTTGATCAGAAAAATCTTTAGTCAAGGGCAGCCCTACTTATTTCAGCCAATCATAGCAGTGCATCTCTTACAGCAGACACGCCTCTTCAAACACTAACTATTCAGAAACCTCATGAATACTGATCATGGTGACAGGAAGATTCTCTTCACACTGAGTTTCATTTGGTTATTATTATGAAATATATCTGCAGTCATGCATTTATAAAAAAATGTTAATCATCCTTCTTGAAAGATGTTTTACCATTTTATTTTTTGCAAGTGGTTTAATTTGGGTTGTTCCTGTCTCGGCATGGGGCAGGTCACTAAAATAGACTTTAAAAAGAGGAAGGAAAAAAATGCAAAAACAGCAGAAGAAAGTTTTCAGCTCACATTTGCAGTTCACTCTCCTGGAGTCTGTTTGCTGTGTCTGAAACTACAACACGGTAAGAGTTACACTTGTTCAGTGATGAATAATTGAATAAATAATGAATCTCCATTCACAGAAGAAACTCGTGATTTTATAGTTGTTTTATCAATTTTTACAGTATTTATAATATAGACTGAAGTTGTTATTGTGTTTTTGAAGCTAAAGATGACGTGTTTTTGTGTAAATGCTTTAGTTTCCTGCAGTGATGTCACAGAGACCGGCTCCTTCTCTTCTTCTGCTGTTTCTGCTCATGATTCCAGGTGAGTCTCTCCTGTAAATGTGTGACTGATAATAACTCAATATTAGAAACAAAGATTGTGACTGATTAACTTGGTCCAGTTAGTTCTGCTGTAAAATATCTACTAAAAAATGTACTGAATTGTATTTGTTGCATTCAAACAAAATTATATTATTTAGTTTGTTTACTGACATAATGCTAACTGCTGAAACTTCTGACATTTAGTACATTTAGACTGTTTTTCATGTTTAGCGTTTACTCTTCTGCTTCCTGTCTGTCTGAGGATTTTACACATAATAAGTATAGTTCTTCATTTACATAAACACCGTTTTTTTAAAAGAAAGTTTTATAGATGCTCATTTTCATTATTTTCTTGTCAATGTTGTGTTTCAGGAGTTTATTGCCAGTGGAGTAATTGGGCTGTGAGTTACAGTCCTTCACACATCTGTGCACTACAGGGATCATCAGTGATAATGAGCTGCTCTTATAAATACCCTACTGGACATCGGATCATGAAAGTTTACTGGACCAAAGGTGATGTAAAAGAGGATGGAGAGTTTCTAGATCTGTCTAAGGACCCTGAATACAGTCAGAGGCTTCAGTATCTTGGAGATAAACTGAAGAAGAACTGCACCATCAGACTGAGTCATGTGACACTGAAGGATTCACGCATGTACTATTTCAGATTCATCACTAATAAAGACAAATGGATTGGTACTCCAGGAGTGACTCTTGCTGTCACAGGTAACTTTCATGAGGTTTCTCTCTTCTTCTGTGCATTATGTTGAATAATAATCAGTGTATGACAGCAGCACTAGATATAATGTGTGTGTTGTGTTCAGATCTTCAGGTGGAGTCTCCTGAGAGAGTGACAGAGGGAGATTCAGTCCGTCTGACATGTAAAAGCAGCTGCACTCTGACTGACAGAGCAACATTCATCTGGTACAGAAACTCACAGCCATTAACTACAGGAAACCAGCTCATCATCAGGCGAATTAGCAGAGAAGATACAGGCACATATAGCTGTGGTGTATATGGACACAGTTACAGATCTCCTGCTGTTCAACTCAATATCAGATGTAAGTATAATCTTTGAAGTTTTCTTTCCAAAGCCAGTAAAATCCAGAGTTCAGTTTGTCCCTCCTTTTCTTTAAATGTGGGAGTAACCTGTACTGATCATTAAAAGAATGTTAAAATAATGTTTTAACAGTACAACACGAGATATGAACAATATATGTGATTTTAAACACATTTAAAGCTCAAATAATGTTTGCATTTCAAAATCCTTCAATGAAATAAGCTTCACAATTATGCCTTTAAATCCTCCAAAACTGGTCTGTATTCATGTTGGATTCATATTGTTTTTACTAAATTCTGTAAAACCAGAAATAAAAGTATATTGGTGGGGTGAATGTTTATTTCCCGTTTATATATGTAATATTCATATTTTGACTCTGAAGGCATACTGTAATGTACACGCATGATCAAGTTCAAACACTTTACATATTGTCAATGTGTGACACATAACAAAATTACTCTTGTAATAAATCCAGAGTACATTTAAAAATTAGAATCAAGAATAAAACACATTAATTAAATACCAAATAAAATTAATTAAATAATTAACAACAATATAATAAATATAATCTAAAAAGGCTAAGAAAACGTTATCAACAGACAAAAGCTCGGACATTACTAAGAATAGGAAAAATGCCATATACCATGTACATATTATTCACTCTTATTTTTCATGTGGAGTCTTGATATTACATATTTCTCCTGTAGATCCTCCAGAGAAACCAGTGATCTCCATCAGTCCATCTGGTGAAATAGTGTCAGGACATTCAGTGACTCTGATCTGCAGCAGTGATTCAAACCCTCCTGCAGAAATCAGCTGGTTTAAAGGAGGAATCTACATGAAATCTGAACAAACATACAAGATCTCAAAGATCAGCTCTGATGACAGTGGAGAATACAAGTGCAAGTCCAGAAATGAACATGGAGAGAAATACTCTGATGCTGTGACTTTAAACATCAAGTGTGAGTTAATGATGGTTTAGTAACTGTGACATAACATTTCAAATTTATTGTAATTCTTAATGTTTTCATTTTTCATTTTTTTTCTGTTTTAGACCCTCCCAGGAACGTCTCAGTGTTGACAACTGGATCTGGTGAAATAGTGTCAGGAGATTCAGTGACTCTGATCTGCAGCAGTGATTCAAACCCTCCTGCTCTGAACTTCAGCTGGTTTGAGGAGAATGAAAGCTCAGCTGTTGGATCTGGACAGAGTTTCAGTGCACTACAGAGTGGACGCTTCTACTGTCAGGCTCACAATCAACATGGATCTCAGAGATCAGACGCTGTAACTGTCACAGGTGAAGATCTTATTTTATAAACTCAAGATAGTTGTGTGTCTTTGAGAGTTAATCTGAACTCAGATTCTTCATCATTCAGTGCATCATCGTCTAGGTTGGCATGACTGGTTGGGGTTCACAGTGGCATGTGTAGGATTTTTCATCATCATCATCATCCTGCTTATAATGTAAGTCATTCTCAATTACAGTGAGTGTTTGCATGTACAGTAATTCACTTTCAGACTAGTGCTGGTAGAAATGCCTCATGTGATATGAGTAGTTTGTCTTTAAAAGGCCACTTAAGTTTATTGTCTGTTATTACAGGAGAAAACGAAGAGATGCTAAAACTGAAGACACAGTGAAACAGGTAAATCATCCAGACTCAACATGTGAATAATCTAGTTAAACAGGGCCATCCATACAGTACATATTAGTGAAACGATACAGTGGACTGAAAAACAGAAGTTCTAGCAATGTGTTTTTATTATAGAATGTCTGTCACGAGTGCAACAGTCAAACACATCCGTCTAGCATGTGTTTACATATTTTACAGTGCATAAAGTCTGATTTATGTTTGACCTGTCTGCAAGTTCGCTTGGGTGCACACGGCAAAAATGACATCATCACGGCTTCGGCAGACAGGGTTGCCAGGTGTTCACAACAAAACCTGCCCAATTGTTACTCAAAACTAGCTCAATCTCATTTCATGGAACATGTTTTTAATGAAATTACAAAAGACTTGTTTAATTTAGTTATGTTCTCTTTTCCATATATTTTGTTCAAATGTAACAAGTAATAACCTTGTTATTATTACTTTGTAAAGTTTACTGGATTTGACACGATTCTTTGGTTCTTTTGTAGCTTGAGTTTGAAGTCTATATGTCACGTGTGTACCTTACATGTTCTCACCGCTGCTTCCTGATGGTTTAGAGAACAATTACTGTTGTTTGAAAGAATAGTACAACAGCGAGCGCATCATGTCTAAATGCCTGGTCCGTTTGGGAAGGAGTGCACGCAGTCAGCGGAGGCTCACGGAGCCAGGCAAAAGTATAAATCAGGCTTAATTTGACTCCTGTATTCTCAGGTTAGGTAAATCAGTCAAATCTGACCTAAATTATAAGCACTTTAATATACTCACAGTCGGACAGAAGACTTCTCTGGGGTTTGTTCAGGCTCAGCGTCATAAATCAATGCCCCAGGAGGCAGACGTTTTAAAATATAAAAATCAATTTATTGATTGCAATTAGTTTGTCTAGCAGTATAAATGTTCTACGATTACTTTATAAGTTAAAGTACAAATATCAAAAGTTTAACAAAATTATTGACCTCCTCAAATGAGGACATTCAGACTGGGAACACCCCTTTAAAAGGCCTGTTTCATGTGTTCTCAGTTCTATGACTGGGCGAACACTATAAACATGCAAATATTATATTCATTGTATTACAAAGAAAATAAACGCATAACTGTTACATGATTGCTCATATAGAGTCTTTCCAGGAAATAAACAAAATAATTGACCATTAGCTAAATATGTCAAACAACGAGACTGGTTGTATTCTTATGCATATTACATAACAATAGAAAATGTCTCGGGTTACGTCTGTAACCCTAGTTCCCTGAATAAGGGAACGAGACGCTGCGTTGCTGCTTTGGGAACGCCTCTGCGTGATTACGTCTTGAAGCACTCGTGCAATCGAACCAATAGTGTGACGGGACGTCAAAGCGGGTGACGTCTCGGACCAGGAAACTATAAAGCACTCCTGAGAACAAAGAACACCAGCTTCTGATATGGATGAAGGAGACGCTCACAGGCGTGCAGGGAGTATGGCTTAAGCAACGCAGCGTCTCGTTCCCTTATTCAGGGAACCAGGGTTACAGACGTAACCCGAGACGTTCCCTTTTATGGGAACATCGACGCTGCGTTGACGCTTTGGGAACGCTATCCCAACTAGGCCATAAGATCAAGTGCCTGTTTGTTATCCTTACAAAGAGAGCACAGAGGACCCTGGAGTGGAGCCACAATCAAGGTTATAAAACCTAATAAAAGTGTGCTGAGATGACCACCCAGCTGCATCACATATCTCGGAGATGGGAACCCCCGAGATGAAAGCTTTTGAGGCAGCCATATGGCCTCGACCACCCACTTGCTCATTCTCTGCTTAGATGCTGGGCCTCCTTTCTTAGGAGACCCGTAACACAAACAATTGTTCTGTTTTTCGCCACAGGGCAGCTCTGTGGACGTAGGTGTCTAAAGCCCTCACTGGGCAGAGCAGATTTAGTTTCTCCCGATCCGAATTTCCAAAGGGTGGAGGACAGAAGGCCTGCAGTACAATAGGCCCTGGGACATGTGTGGGGACCTTGGGTATATACCCAGGTCTAGGATGTAAGAAAGCTTTGACCATTCCAGGCGCAAAGTCTAAACATGAAGGAGCAACAGATAGTGCTTGTAGGTCTCCAATTCTTTTGAGAGATGTTATAGCCAGCAGAAATATGGTTTTTAGTGTGAGGAACTTCTCAGGTACTTCCTCTAAAGGTTCAAAGGGAGCCGCAGCCAACCCTTCCAATACAATGGCTAAGTCCCAGGACAGAGTTTTTGTATGCACAGCAGGCCTCAGCCTCTAGGTACCACGGAGATAACGTATAACTAGAGGGTTTCTTCCCACAGAAACACCCTCCAAGGGAGCATGATAAGCGGAGATTGCTGCAATATAAACCTTCAATGTAGAAGGAGATAAACCATCTGGGAACTTTTCTTGGAGAAATTGCAGTACATGACTGATAGAGGAGTGGAACAGATCCACTTGAGATTGTCTACACCAAGTAGCGAACAGCTTCCACTTATATGCATACAGTCTTCTCGTGGACGGAGCTCTGGAGTGGAGTATGGTCTCTACAACCTCAGTTGAGAGACCGGATTCTATGAGCTCGGCCCCCTCAGAGGCCAAGCCCACAGTTTCCATAACTCTGGGCGGGGGTGGATTATCGTGCTGCCCGCCTGAGACAGAAGGTCCTGTCTGATTGGGATCTCCATGGGGGAGCCTTCTAAGAGGGACACTAGATCCGTAAACCATATTCGGGTTGGCCAGAACGGGGCTACCAATATAAGACGGACCCCGTCCCGCCGAACCCTCTCCAGAACTCCGGGGAACAGAGTAACCAGGGGAAATGCATACAGATGCAGCCTCGGCCATGGAAGTCCTGGGCCACTTCTTCAAAGCCTTCCTCGCGATAATGACATTCCGCAGATCTGTCTTACCCTTGGAAGGCTTCGATTGTGTCGCCCGTCCCAGTCCCCAAGATCTTTACGGGGGAGCACGGGCAGCGACACTATGTTTTTGCTGCGCTCTATGCGCAGATGAGGAGCTAGCAGATGACCGAGGCTGCTCCCGCTCAGCAGCCTCGGCGGGAAGAGAGCGGCAAGGGAGGAACCTCTGGAAACCTGACGATTGTTTTTTGGCTTCCTGGAACCTCTCGATGACCGAAGTAACTGAGTCACCGAAGAGGCCCAGGAGAGACAATGGCGAGTCCAGAAGCACACTCTTATCTCTTTCTCTGATATCAGATAGATTTTATAGGTGCCTCTCCGTGGCCACCAGGGCTGCCATAGAACGGCCGATTGATTTTGCCGTCTTCTTGGTGGCACAGAGAGATAGGTCGGTAGCTTTACGTAGTTCTTGAATTGTTTCAAAGCTCGCCTCGCCACTCTCATCAATTTCCCCCAGCAGGTCGGCTTGATGGGCTTGGAGAATCGACATAGTATGTAAACATGCCGCCACCTGACCTGCTGAGGCGTATGCTTTGCCCACCAGCGCTGATGTTGTTCTTAACGGTCTGGTGGGCAGCGTTGGGGATTTAAGGGACGACGCTGACTCGGGCGAGAGATAGCTCGCAAGCGTCTCTTCGACCCGAGGCATTGTCCCATTACCATGCTGTTTTGACCCTACTATATTGGAATATATACAGTGGGTACGGAAAGTATTCAGACCCCCTTACATTTTTCACACCTGTCTATATAAGACCTTACAGCTCACAGTGCATGTCAGAGCAAATGAGAATCATGAGGTCAAAGGAACTGCCTGAAGAGCTCAGAGTCAGAATTGTGGCAAGGCACAGATTTGGCCAAGGTTACAAAAAAATTTCTGCTGCACTTAAGGTTCCTAAGAGCACAGTGGCCTCCATAATCCTTAAATGGAAGACGTTTGGGATGACCAGAACCCTTCCTAGAGCTGGCCGTCTGGCCAAACTGAGCTATCGGGGGAGAAGAGCCTTGGTGAGAGAGGTAAAGAAGAACCCAAAGATCACTGTGGCTGAGCTCCAGAGATGCAGTCGGGAGATGGGAGAAAGTTGTTGAAAGTCAACCATCACTGCAGCCCTCCACCAGTCGGGGCTTTATGGCAGAGTGGCCCGACGGAAGCCTCTCCTCAGTGCAAGACACATGAAAGCCCGCATGGAGTTTGCTAAGATGGTGAGAAATAAGATTATCTGGTCTGATGAGACCAAGATAGAACTTTTTGGCCTTAATTCTAAGCGGTATGTGTGGAGAAAACCAGGCACTGCTCATCACCTGTCCAATACAGTCCCAACAGTGAAGCATGGTGGTGGCAGCGTCATGCCGTGGGGGTGTTTTTCAGCTGCAGGGAAAGGACGACTGGTTGCGATCAAGGGAAAGATGAATGCAGCCAAGTACAGGGATATCCTGGACGAAGTCCTGAGCACTCTGGAGAAGGTTCTCAGACTGGGCCGAAGGTTTACCTTCCAACAAGACAATGACCCTAAGCACACAGCTAAAATAACGAAGGAGTGGCTTCACAACAACTCCGTGACTGTTCTTGAATGGCCCAGCCAGAGCCCTGACTTAAACCCAATTGAGCATCTCTGGAGAGACCTAAAAATGGCTGTCCACCAACGTTTACCATCCAACCTGACAGAACTGGAGAGGATCTGCAAGGAGGAATGGCAGAGGATCCCCAAATCCAGGTGTGAAAAACTTGTTGCATCTTTCCCAAAAAGACTCATGGCTGTATTAGATCAAAAGGGTGCTTCTACTAAATACTGAGCAAAGGGTCTGAATACTTAGGACCATGTGATATTTCAGTTTTTCTTTTTTAATAAATCTGCAAAAATGTCAACAATTCTGTGTTTTTCTGTCAATATGGGGTGCTGTGTGTACATTAATGAGGAAAAAAAATGAACTTAAATGATTTTAGCAAATGGCTGCAATATAACAGAGTGAAAAATTTAAGGGGGTCTGAATACTTTCCGTACCCACTGTAGATGTTTGCGGGTTATATACTCTGAATGGAGCCGGCTTCTGCCACGATCTCCACACCTCGGTGTGGAGATCGGGGAAGAACGGCAATCCTCGACGCTGAGGCTGAGACCGGGCGGGGAGAAAGCACTCATCAAGTTTGCTTTTGAGCCACGCTTCAGATCTTTCAGCTGGCCAGTCGATATTTAACTTTTCCACCGCCCTAGTCACAACCTCTAAAAGTTCCTCATGTGCTGGAGATGAGAATGACGAGTCCTCTTCTCCAGCCTCGACACTCATTACATCCACCTCCTCAGAGCTGGATAAATAAAGCTCCAGTGTCTCTCTCCTGGGGGAAGAAACCGTAGCGCGTGCTTCCACAACCAAGGGAGACACACTGGGTCTGGCGGGTGAGGGCCGAGATAGGGCTGGGCCCGTCTCTAACCCCTCCACCAGATCCATCTGTGAACCCCAGGAATGAAGCCGCCGCTGTGCCTCGGCAGCAGCGGGACCCGATCCCTGGTGAACACTCGCCGCGGCGCCCTCTTTGTCTTTTTCAAAGAACACCCGGCATGAACGGAGTGTGCGGAGCTTAAGCTTTTCACAATGCACACAGACAGCTCCCTCGAGAGCTGCCTGGGCATGCTCCACTCCCAAGCAAGCAACACACATCTCGTGTGTATCCCTGCCCGTGATGAAGCGAGGGCAGGGAGGAACATACTTGACAAACTGCTGCTTGCTTGTCGCCATAATACATGTCTTTTTTGCTTTATATATATATATATATATATATATATATGCTTGGTGAAAATGCAAAATACTCTTGTCCTCAGACGAAGAGATATTTTGTTTTGCTCTATATGTAGCGGACAGAGAACACCGAATAAGACACACGATAACACAGAGCGCTGCTGAAGACACAGAAGCTGGCGTTCTTGGTTCTCAGGAGTGCTTATAGTTTCCTGGTCCGTGACGTCACCCGCTCTGACGTCCCGTCACACTATTGGTTCGATTGCACGAGTGCTTGAAGACGTAATCACGCAGAGGCTTTTTTCCAAAGCGTCAACGCAGCGTCGATGTTCCCATGAAAGGGAACAATGAAAAAAGTGCACTGAATTGGAAAAATCACTGTGTGAACTGACCCAAAATGTCAATAGATAATTCATTTTCTTCTGTTACAGGACAATCTGTATTCTGACGTAACAGGGAGAGACGTTCATGTTTCTGAATCAGTTAATTGTGATGACGCTCAGTACACCACTGTTACTTCCAGCAAACCCAGAAGAGACAGAAACGCTTCTGATCGCAGAGATACTGAGGAGATCCAGTACGCAACTGTACAACATCACAAAAACAAACAGACCAAGAGATCAGAGGAGAACGAAAGCCAGTACGGCAATATCAGGATTCACCAGCCTGAATCTGATGTGAGGTGAGAAGAACCAGCTTAAAGACACAGTTCACCCAAAATAAAACATTTGTCATCTACTCATCCACATGTTACTTTTATGATTATGATGAAAGGAGAATTTATAGTTCTTTAAATCTGGACATTTTTCTTAATAACTTTGTGTCCCACTGAGGTTTAAATAACGTGATATACAAGGTGTCTTTACATTTAAAATGACTGTCATCATGCAATCTGATCATAGTTTCTATTTTTTCTTTATTTTATTTTGTGTTCTTTAGGCGATCAAATGTTGAAACTGTGGAAGAGGCTTCTGTGATCTACAGCAGTGTCAGATGAGTAACAGAGACCATCATGAAGACAAAGGCAAAGGTTTGATGAGACTAAAAAATGTTTGTGATGTCACTGGCTGGTAATTCGATTTAAACTTTTGACTTCAATGTTTTCTGTAACCAAATAAAAAAAAAAATCCATATCAGTTTTACCAAATTCAAGCTTGTGTGGTTATTTCTGTGCAAGTGTGTTAAAAAAAAAATGTTGGTTTAATGAATATACTAGCGTTTTAAAGAGCCCCTAAAGGGTCACATGCTTTTGCTTTCAATGCTTTTGTGTGAAGCTTACCCCATCTCCTTCAAACACCATGTCTTTTTATGGGCTTAAAATTAAGCAACATTAGCTGAGAATTTTGATCAGTGACGTATATTGAGACACTGTGTGTGGTACATGCTCTGATTCATTATGGGCTGGTGCTTATGTGTGAACAGATGCTGGATGAGGTCATTTCCTGTCCCACCCACCTCTATTGCCAACCACTTGATGATGCTATTCTTTTCACCAATAAACTGAAAGCCAAAAAAAACTAAACTCTCAAGAATTCCAAAATATAACTTGTCTGTCTGCGGTCAAAGTGAAGTCATCCAGTTTTACTCAATATAAGTTCCTGTACTGATTGTCTTTCTCAGCAATTCTTCAGAAAATGTTTCCAGGAAGAAAGGCTTATGGTTTTAAAAACCCAGTTTTATTTTTATATATTCCTGAACATCCCTTCAATCTTACAGTTTTTTTCTAACTGCTTACACACATTTTAAAAACTTTACACACTAATCTAAGAATTGCACACAAAATGCCTCACATCTATTGCAAAATGAAGCACTGCATTCAGAATATCACAAACACATCTCAAACAAACATTTGCTATAATCTGTTTTTGGATATATCATACACACAGTTATTCAAAACCTAATGCTCTCCTTTCATGAGCTCCTCTGTACATTTCTGCACAAGATTATATGTAATTGGCAGAGAGATGTTGAAAAACTCATGGTAAACACAAAAGCAAGATTGAAACCAAGCTTTTTTTTTTTCGTTTTTTTTAAACTGTACAGTATGAAAGAAAATAAATACATCAACCGTGTGTAGTTGGACAGAAACTATGGTTGTGTTTGAAAAAGGAAATCAAGATACTTCCTGTTAGATTTTTGTGTGTTACATAGAGAATTATGTTGTTGTAATGAATGTCCGCTGATGAGAACCCAAATGCGGCTTATTAAACAAAATATAAAACAAAGACGTGACATGGCTTATATAAATAACATGAACTTTAACAGACTTGGAAACAAACTCACCAACAACGGCTCAAGGGATTGCAGGGAACAATACTAGACCAGAGAACAATAAAATATGAGGGCTATATATACAAAGACACTAATTCACAAAACAAGGAACACCTGTGCACACTCAAGACAATGAACCAATCACAAAACAGAACTGAACCACATGACTAGACCAACCAATAGGTGTGTTCGACATCGGCTGCGGCCGGATGCAACCGATCGGCGAGAGTATCCGCGTGCAGTCAGGGAGGAGCTGAAAACGGAGACGTGAAGTCAGACACATTCTGCTTCCCGTAGTGACGCTCGCGCTGCGCTTGCATACTTTATCACAGCTGAAGTGAAATAAATGCAATATTTGACTAACACACCGATCTTTCAAAAATAAATTTTCATTCAATGCTTTATGTACTGCTTACAGCGTATTTTTACAAGAATAAAGTTCAACATAAGCATATATTATTTAAATACCAATGTAGCGGGGTTTACGCTTTTTATCAGTTTTATTTTGATAAACACGACACAATATAACTTTGTGACTACATGAAAAGAGCTTTAACTGTTATAAAATCACAGATTTTTAAGCATTAGTGGAACTGAAGGCGTGACAATAAACATGAAACACACGTGATCGTTGTCATGCGGTGAAACCGGCCAATCATGAAACAGCTGTGTCGTCATCAGGGCTGCGTTCAGCCCCGACAAAAGGGATCTATATCCGTTTTGCGGAGACACATTTATGTGGCCAAGTGTAAATGCAATCATTTTTATAAATCAGATAGCTATACGATCAGAGAAAACGCATGAAGTGACCAGGTGTAAACAGGCCTCACATGTACCAGATGTGGGCCGGATCTGGGCCACACTATGTTGCTGTCTGGGAAGTATCTAAGAAAGACTAACATTGATCTATTTCACAGGTCTGCTGTCGTCCTCCATTGTAGAGTTTAATCCAGTGTTTTATGAACAGGTGAGTGATCAGAAACTGATGATTATGGTTATTTATTGAACTCAAGGTGTTTTACAGCAGTAATTGCACCAACAGTTTCTTTCTCAACACTGTAATGACACTGAAACAGAGACTGATGGCAGTGATCTTCAGACATTGAATCTCTATCAGCTTGTGTGTGAATTATTATATTCATGTGTTAAAACTTTAAACAGATTATTTTTCTCTTTATACTGTCATGTTTGCACCATGTTCTTGTTGTCTTGTTGTTTAGTCACAAGGTGTGTTCGACATCGGCTGCGGATGGATGTAACGATCGGCGAGAGTAGCCGCGTGCAGGCGGGGAGGAGCTGAAAACGGAGACATGAAGTTGGACACTTTCTGCTTCTCGTAGTGACACTCACATGGTGTTTGCATACTTTATCACAGCTGAAGTTAAATAAATGTAATATTTGACTAATACACTGATGTTTCAGAGACATTGTCATTCAATACTTTATGTACTGCTTACAGCGTCTGTTTTTACAAGAATAAAGTTCAACATAAGCATATATTATTTAAATGCCAATGTAGTGGTGTCTACGTTTTTTATCAGTTTTATTTTGACACAATATAACATCGCGATTACATGAAAAGAGCTTTAACTGTTATAAAAACACTTTTGAGCATGACATTTTTGAGCATTACTGGAACTGAAGGCGTGACAATAAACAGGAAACACACGTGATCGTTGTCATGCGGTGAATCCGGCCAATCATGAAACAGCTGTGTCGTCATCAGAGCTCGTGCAGCTCCTCTTGAGAAACTGCACTGGCTGACTCAGGCGGCTGATCTCGAATCGCTCTCGCGGTACTTTGAAGCCATACGTCACAGTCACATGGCGTCGGCGCTGTCTCAAGTCAGACAAAATTTCTAACCGGCATGCACTGCTTCAAGTCAGCTGCCGATCGGTCTGTGCAGCGCTGCATCAAGTCGAACAAGCCTTATATCGGAGCTTGTTTCGTTTTGCAATAACCACGTGATCGGCGACGTCTGGAGCTTCGTTTTCACAAACAACGACATGACTGCTTCATATTCTGATTCACATAACGTGGACCCTTGCTAGACACTTCCTTGCTTGAAGTGTCATTTGCTTTTTAGCAAAAGAATGTCATAATACAAATAAATATTTACATGTGTGGTTTTGAGCATGTTCATTTTGTATTTATTCCCAGTCATTTATTTTGATAATATATGCCCAAGCTTGCCTATTTTCCACCAAAAAATTATTCAGCTTCATTCATTAAAACTGTGTAAGTAAAATGACACATGAAACACTTTATTTTATGTATAATAATAATTTACATTGATTTATACGCTTTTCATTGCACAAACTGATTTATTACTTGATACAGTCCAAAAATAGCTGGGTCGTCTGGGACGCAAATGCAGTTTTTTCTTGAGATGTCGTTAGTGTGCACGATGTTGAAAAGCTTGGAGTAATGAACCTTTTTATGATACACTTAAGGGGAAAGCCTTGGTGCTTCGCAAAGCTTCATTTTGCCATTAGTACAGACTTGACTTTGACTTTGACTTTGACATGACAACAAACTCACCAACAACGGATTACAAAGCAAGACCAGAGAACAATAAAACATGAGGGCTACATATACAAAGAGACTAATACACAAAACAAGGAACACCTGTGCACACTCAAGACAATGAACCAATCACAAAACAGAACTAAACCACATGACTAGACCAACTAATGAGAGCATGGCTGCGTTCAGCCCTGACAAAACGTTGCTAAATGTTTTTTAAACGGAAACGGTGGTGCGTTGAACACCCCGTTCTGATGACGCAAGAGTTGCAACTATGGCAGCTGAGAAGGCCATTCTTTGTGTTCTTTTTAAAGAATTGTACGGAGCCTGATGAAGTCGGTATAAATACGTGTTTAATACTGCAAAATACACTCGGATGTTACAGTCACTGCCCTTGCCGTCCAGAATAAAAGAGAACATCCCAGTCGAGTGAAGGGATTTGTGGAACTGTGGTTCTGTTTTGTGATCCAACATTTGCCTTTATGAAAGTTAATGAAAGTATCACTCCACAATACAATAGCAAAATATATAAGTATAGAATTTTTATGTTACGTTTATCAGTGTCTAGCACACCTTCCTAAGGAAAGAATATTGACCTGAAGACATTGCAATTACTAAATGATATTTAGACAGACTTAAAGAAGTTCCAGATCTGTGCTCTTATTATTTAAGTTATTTTGCCATTAATGTAAATAAACGTGCAAACAATATACTTGCTCTTGTGAATTTATTTAAATGTTAATTACATTTACGAGCTGTTTCTTTAATACCGTGTGGTTTACATGTTGATGCTGATTGGGCTGACATTTTTGACACACCCACCAAACAAGAGAAAACATATCTCAAACTAGTTGCACACCGTTTCAAGGAACCGTTTACCGTTTGAGCTTGAACATGCCCCATAACACATGAGACAGGGGAAGCACATGACATGATCACATGAGGGCAAGGGAATCACATGACAAAAGCACATGGCAAAACTAAGAAACAAAAAAAGCAATGAAAAAAATCATAACTAGAAAATAAACCATGAAACGTGAACATGAACATGAAACATAACACCAAAACAAGACATTACAGTTGTGTTTTATAAAAAGTGTTTTATGAAATTGAAAACTGAGTCGAAGGCCGAGAGTTAGTGTATGGTTTTGCAGATTTGGCGTGTGGCTCTGGTGTTTGAGTGTCAAGAGTGACAAGTAAGGATTTTGTGTGTAAGCAGTTGAAAAACTCTGTAATATGCATGCAAGCATTAGTGAAACTAAATACGTCCAATAAGTTAATAAATCTGAGTGCATGATTCACTAATCATATTTTTTTTTTCTTTTTAGAAATCAGTAAATGTCACTGGATCATGATGGAAAATTGCTTGTGTGGGCAGAAGTCAAGAAAGAGGAAGAAACATTTGTACAAATAAACCGTGTTAACTGAGATATTCATCAGTTTATCGTCTGCTGGAGAGACTCACCAGAACACGGTAAGAGTTACTCTGGTTACTGTGTGAATATAGTCTGATTAATACTGTTGTAGAAACACTGACCTATTCAATAGGACATTGAATATGCTTCACACTTTCAATATATTAAAGTATTTTACATATTTGTGAATCTAAAATTAGTTTTTTCTCATGATGTGTGTGTGTGTGTGTTTGTGTTATACTATATTATTTTTCTTGTAGTGATGTCACAGATAAAGGCTCCTCCTCTTCCTCTGGTGTTTCTGCTCATGATTCACGGTGAGTCGCTCCTGCTGGAGAGTTTTTTTGTATGTTTGTTTATTTTTTAAAGTCATTTCTTAAAGGAAATTGTTCATTTGGGCTATCTTACGAATCAGCAGTGTTCAAAAGTTACTGAACCCTCTGTTAAAAACTTTTTTTTATTATTATTTTTTTTATATTTCAGTGAATGTCAGAAAAGCTAAAAAAAAATAATAAAGAAAAAAAAGATTAACATGTCAGGTCAGTTATGGAAGAATCATTTTTATGTGAACTATCCCTTTAATGTGTGTTTCAGTGGTTTCTAGTGCTGGTTGGGGTGTGAGTTACAGTCCTTCACACATCTGTGCACTAAAGGACTCATCAGTGATAATGAGCTGCACTTATACATACCCTACTGGATATCAGATCATGAAAGTGTTCTGGACTAAAACAAATATTAAGGAGAAAAATGAAGAGTATCCAGATCTGTCTGAGGACCCTGAATACAGTCAGAGGCTTCAGTATCTGGGAGATAAACAGCAGGACTGCACCATCAGACTGAGTCATGTGACACTGAAGGATTCACACATGTACTATTTCAGATTCATTACTAATAAAGACAAATGGTTTGGTTATCCAGGAGTGACTCTTACTGTCACAGGTGACTTTCATGAGGTTTCTCTCTTCTTCTGTGCATTATGTTGAATAATAATCAGTGTATGACAGCAGCACTAGATATAATGTGTGTGTTGTGTTCAGATCTTCAGGTGGAGTCTCCTGAGAGAGTGTCAGAGGGAGATTCAGTCCATCTGACATGTAAAAGCAGCTGCACTCTGACTGACAGAGCAACATTCATCTGGTTCAGAAACTCACAGCCATTAACTACAGGAATGATTGGAAACCAGCTCATCATCAGGAGAGTCAGCAGAGAAGATACAAGCAGATATAGCTGTGGTGTAGATGGACACAGTTACAGATCTCCTGCTGTTCAACTCAATATCAGATGTACGTATAATCTTTGAAGTTTTATTTGTAAAGCCAGTAGATTTCAATTGTCCCTCCTTTTGTTTAAAAATGGAAATAAACTGTGCTGATCATTAAAACAACATCAAAATACTGTTTTAACAGTACAGCATAAGTAATTATTACAAGTAATACAGCACAGTAATTGCACAATATAAGCTATTTTTAAACACATTTAAAGCTCAAATAATGCATGCATTTTTCAAAATGTTTCTATGAAATAAGATACACAGTTATGCCTTTAAATTTGCCAATTGGCCATTCATGTGCATTCATGTTGGATCCAAGAATTCATGTTGTTTATGCAAAATTCTGGACCCTCCATCTGCATGTAACAACAGAAATAAAAGCAACTTGGTGGAGTGAACAATGGGTGAAAGTGCTCTAGTGGTGTAAAGTATTAGATTTTGAGAGTGTTTTGTGCCAATCTTTGAAGGCCTGTGTGCCATGTTTCAACACACAAGCCC